>CM046894.1:1849108-1862229 GCA_025688845.1 Cucumis hystrix
GAATGATTCAGGATCACATCGTTTGTACAAACTACAAAGCAGGCCACATCCATAGTGTCCCCAAAATAAGACGCCCAACCTTATTTATACACTATAGACTATTTGGATTATATACTCGAACTTGATCGACATTTATGCTCTACATAAAGTTCAAGTCTACACTGGATAGCCTTGGGACCTTAGTTTATTGGATTCAAGATTATAATATTCTTATTTTCAATAATAAGTACTCAATAACACTTTATTGAATATAAGATATATAATTTAAACTACAAACTACGAGTTTTAGGACATAAATTCTAACAGGATCAAGCGACGATGAATAAAAATGCATTCTTCACATACACACATTAGTCATTCTTCTATACATTTAGTTTGAGATACTTACATTTGTTTAACGTTTGTTGGTTTTTATGTCAATAGGTATTATGTCATTTTCCAGCGGTTTCTATGAGGCATATATGTACCTAGAGTTGGATGACGTGTTCAATAACATAGAAGGATCGTCTTCGGTGGGCGACACTTCAGGTTAGTCTCATTACATAAACACTTAAATCAGTAATTAAGTTTATGTTTCTGATAGTTTTTTTTTTCATAGATGGCTCTCAAACCACTCAGAATCCCGCTTTGAGGAGACGTCAGCTGTAAACCCCAAACATTGGAGGAAAACCTAAGTCTTTCAAAGTAGTTGGAAGATTAAGAGTTGAAGATAGTAAGAACAAAAGTGTCATAAAAGTGTATGTTGTGGTTAGTAAGAAAAGAAGAAAATTTGGCTAAGTGTCAAGGGTTATAGTGTTAAGAGTTTAGTTGTTATATTGGGGGTTTTTGGGAGGCCAAAGGAAGGAAAATAACTTCTAAAAAGGATAGTATGCGTTTAAGGTTGGGCAGCCAAGGCATGTGCATTAGGCGTTTGAAGGTTATTTGACTTGTTGGTTATGTACTAGGCAGGAAAAGAACCTCCAAATGAGTGTCATTGGACGAGGAAGGTTGTCATTAAGAGATTATTTTATGGTCATTTAGAGGTTAGCTGAGAAGGATGGTGGCTTGGTGCTAGTCGAGAAGTTTGGCATGCGAGAAAAGCTTGGAGGTTAGCAAGGGAATGTCACTTGGCATTTTGGACTTGTCTTTGGACATTTAGTGTTTTGGTTAAGTGAGATGATGAAGAGATGGAGTCAGTGAAGTGCTTTACAGGTGTCCTTGCATGCTGAAGTTAGATTTTGGCTAGTAAGAGGTGTTAATAAAGACTCATGTAGGGTTCGGTATACATAGGTCACTTCAGATGAATATTTCTCCCAATTCACTAGAGTATTTTTGCTGAAATTACTCTCAAAAGATCAAAAATTAAGTCTAGTTTTTGGATTGGGGCTACCAGACGTTTTTGAGTAAGGGGTGGTCAAGTTTGAGTTGAAGAAAGGAAGAAATGTAAGATTTTGGGTGAATTTAAGCAAGGTGGACTTTCAAAGAGTTGTAGAGTTCATCCTTTGTTATTCGAAGTTGAACGTTTACGGTAAGAAAGTTAAGACGTTTTTAAGCATTTTTGTAAAAGGAAGTTTTCTCAAAAGAGGTCTGAAGTTTTAGTTATGATTTTTCAAAGATGAGTTATGTTTCTGGACGAAAAATGAGTTTCTAGACAAGTTGGTGGCTGGCCGAATAACAAGGTAAGATTAGTTGAGATGGGTGTGAATTTTGAGGTCATAGAGGTTATTTTTAGCCTAGGTTGGCATTAGATGCATGCACGCATAGCCAAGGCATACCTGAAGGGTTGCACGAGACGCGAGTCATGTAGCTAAGTGAGATGTGTGACGTGCCTGTACGTGGGGTTAGCACTCAACATGCCTAGCACGTGCGATAAACCTCTAATGAGGTTAGCACGCAAGCAGCCTAGTGCACAGCCAAGGTCCTACCGCGCACCTATACGTGTCAAGCAGTGTTGTCATGAGGCGTTTTTAGCTTTTTTTTTGTTGTTTTTGGGAATTTTAAGTACACTTTCATGTTTTTATGGTCAAGGGAAATTAATTGGATAACTTTACTATATTTTCAGGTCAATAGGAGATCAAGCATATTTATAAGCCAAAGATTTAAGCTTGTATCTATGAGTGGAAAATGATTTATTTAAAGTATTTCAAAGCATGTTTTAGGCCATGATTTATGTTAATTTTTTAAGTTATCTTATGAAAATTCATTCAAGTATCTTATTGTTTGAAAGTATTTATTCAAGAGCATTGTTTATTGAGAAATGTTAAGTTTACTGAACCAAGCTCACTAAAAAGTTACTCGTTACAGGATAGGCTTAAAAATTATTCGTACGAAGAAGGCTTAAAATTTACTCGTATGGAGCAAGAATAAAATTACTTGTCATGGGACAGGCTTAAAATTTACTTGTGATGGGGTAGAATTTAATTTACTCATATCGGGACAGGATCAGAGAGATGGTATCGAGTAATCGCTACCACCTCCTAGGAGTAGATGCTTGAGTTTCGAGCCGAAAAAACCAGGATTTTGTTACTGTTTTCTAATTACTTTAAGGTTTAAGCTTTCAGTTTATGATTCACTGTTTATTGTTTTATAAGATTTATATTTTCTATTACAAAGGTTTATGAAAAGTATTTAGAAAACTACCACTCACAGGGGTTGTTTAGCTCATACTCTTCAAAATATTTTTCCACTTTCCAGGTAGAGACCATGTCCTTAGAGCCTGAATCACTGCTATATATATGTTTGTTGAAAAGTTTACTCTGTTATTGTACGTGTTTTGTTTAGTAATTTTGTTAGGCTTTGTAATGTTAGACTTATATAAATAAGTTTTGGGAATCTAGTATTGTGTTTTATTAGGTAAATAAGGTTTCGTGTTGTCTAGATAAACTTATATAAGGTTTTTTTATAATAAAAATGGCTTTACCTAGTTATATTTAGAAGTTACTTGTTAAGCTTCCGCCGTCGTTTGTTGTTATTTTTAAAGGGTTAAGGTTAAGGGTCAATTGGTGTCATTCTTGAAGTGGACGATAGTGGTTGACTTCACGATACATCTCGGGCCAAGCAAGCAGGTGCTCGGAGTGGAGTGTGACATCAACACTCCTAAAACTTGGAGTGGATAGATATGTGTAGCAAAATGAGAATATCCCCATATCAATTGCCATAGGAGGGAACAAGCCTATTTCGCCACATTTTGTTCGGTTCAGCAACACCAATGATGTGTGGACGCGAGACACATTTCCAATCCAGACCCTCAAGTAGGCAAATGTACCTCAAGAGTACATTGAGGTCATCAAAGGCGGCCTATAGGTAAGTGTGTAAATTACCTTAGATATATGTTAAACCTAATATGTAGAAAACTAATTCGTATGTATTTTTCTTTTGTAAGGATGGTTTGTGCTTGATTTTGAAGATCGTACTCAATTTGTTAAGCATCAAATGCTAAGCACATGGAAATAGTTCAAGGGAGACAACCACATACATTTCAAGAAGTTCAACGACACTGAACAAGCACTTGTCAACCCACCACCGAGATTGATGAATCGTGTGGAAGATTGGCACTTCCTCTGCGATCATTACATGACTCGACAATTTCAGGTTATTTATATCTCCTACTTTTACTTCACAGTACTTCATTTTTATTATTTGTATGTAACATTTTTATTGTTTGCATGTAGAAGCAAACAAGGATCAACAAGGCTGCTAGAGAGAAGCAATCTTACAACCACAAAAGTGAATCCAAGTCGTTCCTACAACGACAACATGAGCTCACTAAACAACACGATCGGTTAGTGGACCATGTGGAGTTGTTCCGAGAAACACATGCCTGTAGGACTGGTGAGTTCGTTTCACAGGAGGCAGCGGATGCGCATGTAAGTTTATGAAAACTTTTTCTTGTATTTTCTACTTTTAATTCTTAGCTCACAACTTAAAACTTTTGGTGTAGAATCAAAGGTTGGAACTTCAGTCCCAACCCACTCCAGAAGGTTCTAACCCACTCTCTAGGGACAAGATATGCAAGACCATTTTGGGTAGGTGATCGAGCTACTGCTTGAAATGAAAGGTTGGGGCCCCAAGCCCAAGTCCAGAAAGAATATTGTTACCAGTTCTTCCTCTTCATAGGAGTAAGAGATGCACTGCAGAGAGGTTAACGAACTAAGAGCTAGGCTTGAAAATGTTAACCACTGAATTGAAGAACAACGAATAAGATTGGAGTTGCATGACCGACAAATGGAAGAGAGTACTAAAAAAATGGAAGAAATTGCACAAAAAATGGAAGAAATTGCACGACAAATGGAAGAGATGAGGAAGATGATTGAAGAAATGAGTTGGGCACAAAGAGGAACGTGAACACTTGAGGTACATATTTTTCAACTTTTAATTTGTTTAATTTCTCATTGGTGATATATATCTGACTTTACTTTTATGTCATTTGTAGGTTTGAAATTCTTTGAATTTGACGTTCGCAGCTATGTTTTAGGAGATAGTGTAGTTTTGTTCTTTTCATGTAATTGTTTTGAACAATTTAAACAACTTGTAAATTTTGTTATACATTCAGATTTAGTATTTAACTTTATAAATTGCAAATTTTAGATTTAGAATTTGTTATAAATTTTTTTGTTGCCTTTCAAATCGAAGCCCAAAACAATACCTCACGATAACAAAATAATGATAATAATAAATATAAAAATATATCCCGATGTATATTATACGTCGAGAATAAGGGTTCCCCAATGCATGTTCCATGACGTCAGGGAAAACTTCTCCTAATGTGCCATCGAGAGAACCTTATGCCTGACGCATGGAGGACACGTCGGTCGTACACCACTGCCTACGTCAGCAACCCATCGACATTGACGACATGAGGGATAAGGAAATCTCGACGCCATCCCATTCTCGTGTCGAAAAATGTTCCCCACTAACGAAGCTTTTAACGTTAAGTTTAGTTTTCCCGTCACATTTTTGTAGAAATTTCGACGCTTTATGGAGTCGGAAATTCCCCAAATTCTTATAGTGTTTCTAAGCTATTATTCATAGCGTGTTTGATGCCGTTTGTCCACGATGGCTTTCTGGGCCACCATCGTTTTCATCAATCAATAACGATATTGCTTGTTTTGAGATATCTCAAGAAAAATGTTTAAGTAAATGTTTTCTATTGTGTTTACAAATGCTTAAATGTTTTACAAGTTAATTTCTAAAGAATATAATGTGTTCAATTGAATGCAACGACTTTGTGATATAAAAGTAACAGGAATGTTTCAAGTGTTTCAAGTATGTTTTATCCTAGCCTAAATATTACATGGGTCTTATTTTGCGCATGTAGTTAACTCCATATTGGTGGTGGGGTTGACAAGCCTATTTTTAACTATAGGACATCAGGAAGGGTATAAACTATTATTCCTTAGGCCATCAGGAAGGGTATAAACTATTATTCCTTAAAGGAGGGGATTAATAATGGCATCCCAATGACTGTTCCGCGTTTAGACAAAGAGGTTAATACTACATGTGACTATGAATCATGTCTTCCAAAAGCTCTATGCAATGCTATCAAAAGTTTAATGTTTAGAATACCATGTTATGGAATAAATTTCTATTGTCGAATGTTCTTAAACTAAAGCTAAATAGTTTATGAGAAAATGTTTTACAAAACCGACATTCACTAAGTCTTTTGACTTACTCTTTCAAAATGTTTTCTCACTTTCCAGGTACAAATTGTGCATCTTCGAGTGTTGGACTTACTACTGCCAAGCCAATCAGATTTTGGTCATAACTTAACAACAACTTCTATTTTGCCATTTTCTTAAATCTTTAAAACTCCTCATGTTTCCAACTCTAATTGGTGTAAAATGTGCTTCAAAATTGATTTAGACAAATAAGAAACATTAGAGTAAGTAGAATAGAAGAGCTTTACAAGTTACTACCTCCTTTTTACGAATTTCGTCCTTGAAATTCGATTGAAGTGATCAAATCAAAAGTTTTGGGTATCGAGTTTTCATTGCTTCTCACTTTTCCACGTTGCTTCTTCAGTAGTATGCTTCCTCCAAAGAACTTTAACTACGATATGACCTTGTTCCTTAGCACTTGCTCTTTTTTTTCAAGAATTTGTATTGGTTCTTCTTCGTAAGACAAGTTCTTGTTCAAATGGATTGGTTGTGCCTTGAGAATATGAGAGGAATCGGGAACATACTTATGCAACATTGACACATGAAACACATCATGAATTCTGTTTCTACCAAGCACAACTTTTCAAAGAGGAAGCTTAAGGGGAAACTATAACACCAACTTCAACGTTAACTACATAACTCCTTTTGCAATATTAGGTTGTTTTTAGTTTGTCTCTGATAACCTCTAATTTATCAAGAACACACAATCAATTATGTCTTATCATTGCTCCATGACCTCTTAAATTGTAGTTTATTTGAAAGTATTGTTTCACCATACTCTCATTTGCTTTAAACTTTCATTATTCTTGAGCCACTATACTCTGGTTAATAAGAGTCGATCTTACTTGAAACTATGCATATAACCTCTCTGAGAGTCACTTTCAACCGAGGATTACAATTATTTAATTTTAAAACATAAAGAGTCGATGACATCCAAAGAAGCTTGCAATGAACTACCTTTCTACTTAAGACATCAGTTACTACATTTGTTTTTCCAGATGATACTCAAATGCGCAGTTCATAATCTTCGATAAACTTAACTATCTTCAATGTCTCATACTCGAATCCTTTTGATCCAAAGGTACTTTAAACTCTTGTTATCTGTCAAGATATGACACTTTTCTATTAGACGTATTTAAATAATACATATCATTAAAGTGTGAGTTATGTATGTAAATTAATAATTTATCACATTAGGTTATTTTATTAAATTTGGCCTATTATGTGATCTATTTAATTAAGGCCTAAGATTCCTAATTGAGTATGTACTGAATGGGTAGAAGCCTATTCCTAGATTGATTAGGATTTAATGGATATCCTAATTGAACTAGTATATAAGGAGACTTAGGACTATGGTCCCCAATATACCAAAACAATAAGCACTTAGTCTTTCTTGTATCCCATCAAGAGAAAGATCCCACTAAGGGCTTTTAGGGTTTTGGTTGAGGAAGACAATAGTCATTTTATAGCCATTAGAAGAGCCATTTTACAACCAACATCAATGGAATCTTGTTTGTAACTTATTCTTAATAATTTAGCAAGTATGATCTTGGATTAATCTATAATATAGGTGTAAAATATTTATGTCAACATTTTCTACATATAAAAAATCTAATTTCTTAACTAATTTTTCCAAATCCTTTACTTTTTCCTTTTTCTCTCCTTTTCTCCCATACAACTCCCCTCTCCCCTCGATTTTCTTCTCACAACACTCATCATAAAACCATTTTCTTGTCACTAGTTTCACCTTAATGAATGGCTCGTCGAACGACTCCCCATCTCTAACCCCATGATTTTCTTCTTCCCAACGCTTCTCGTATACCTCCAATTTTCTTCTAGGTGAACACCCATTTTCTTCTTGTCGAACACCGGTTCCCGTTCAACTCAACGAACGTGTAATGACCCAACTTTCCTATAAGTTGAAGTCATTAATTTTATAAATAAGTATAGTTTTTTTTTTTTTTAAATAAATTTTTAAGTTGAGGAAAAATTTTAAATAATAAAAATAAATAAGTAATTAAAGTGATAAAACAAAATACTAGTTCGGGCCCATAAAATAAAAGAAATACATTAACATAATTGTACTAAAGTTTTGAAATAAACAAAAAATATAGTTACTGAAATATAAATGCGGAAAAATTGAATCCAACACCACCTTAAATGGAAAATTCAGTCCTATTTCCACCAATTTCACTTGGACCTTCAAGCAACCATAGATCAACTTATTCCAATTACCATTTCATTTAAGATAAAAAAATATTTAATTGGGTGTACCAAACCCATAGAAACTCACCCAAATGGCTCAAAGGTTGTAAGAGGCTAAGCTTGAAGATGGCTCGACTAGAAGAGACTTCAGCTCGGACGCGGCTCGGTGGAGAAGGACGCGTGTGGCTGGAGAGGCTCGACTGCTGTGGCGGCTTCTTTGCGACTCGGTGAAGACGGACGCGTGCGGCTGGACGACTGAAGCTTGCGAACGTGTGCGGCTGGACGACTGAAGCTTGCGAACGCGTGCGGCTGGACGACTGAGACGCGAGGCGGAGAAGGCTTCGTCCGGGCGATCATCGTCATGCAGAGGCTGTGTCGGTCGTGGGATTTCGCGACGCGGAGGTGCACAATGAATGGGGCGCGGCTGCTAGGGTTCTTTGTGAGGAAGAAGGTGATGAATAGTGATTATGGCACGCATCCCGAGTGGGTATTTAAATATATAAAATAATAATAATACTAATATTATTATTATTATTTAATTTCCCCCAAATAATTCATCTTTTCCTTCATCTCTCCCTATTCCTATTTAATTTTCCCTCTCTCTTCATTAATAACCCTTCTATCACCTCTTTTATATTTTTCCTTAATAATTCATTCCATAATATAATTATTCTTACTCTTCCACTACTCTCTACATACACATATCAATATTTACTCATAATACTTCCCACTTTACAAATTTAATTCACCAACTATAAATTCAAACCAAAATTTAACAATAGAATTTCCAACTTTTCAACTATTAATCCCACATCTTTCCAAAACACTTAATCTCCATAAATTAAAACAATTTCACAAAATAACACCCAAAATTAACCAAAATAAAATGATAACAAAAATAACCTAAAATTTTTGGGGTGTTACAGAACGGCTCCCCAACTCCCACCCTCTCTGATTTTCTTCTCCCCAATACTTCTCGCAAACCCCTCCTCTGACGCTAGTTTCACTCCTCGCTAAATGGGTTGTCGAACGAATCCTCTGCTTCTCGTCGAATGGCCCTACTACTCCCCATTGAACGTCTTGCTGCACTCTCCTCTGATTTCACTCCTCTCTGAACTGCAGACGAAATCCTCGTAGGCTCGTAGAGCCCTTGCCGCTGTAAATTTGATCCAACCGTTGTTAATCATTCTGACTGAGTGTTGATAACCATTATGGATATATCTAATGTTACACTTAGAAATATGATATATTATATACTATATTATATTGAACTATATATATTATTGGTATAGAACAAAATATTAATTAAATATATTGGGAATTTAAAGTGTTACATGGACACTTTTTAACTTGTTTTTAGAGTTATATTTATATTTTCACACTTTTAAAAAACTTTTTTCTGTTGACATTGATATTATTTGTGAATATCTTTCAACTGTAATAGTCAATCATGAATATATTTCACATTTATTGTATGCTTGAGTTGTAATATGTTGTGGCTATCCTGCAGCTATGGTAGCCAATCATGCATATATTTCATATTTATTGTATGCTTTGCTTCTAATATGTTGTGGCTATCCTAAATATATTTTATAGGCTTGAGTTTAAGTCATATTTAATAGTTTTAACTTGTTATGTAACGTCTCAGGTCCAGGATTCAGAATTCAGATCCTTGACATTCCCTTGCATCCCTTGCAACCTGACAACATCATCCTTACTTGTCTTAAAGGCTTATTAGAGTTAAAGTTTCTCCTCACAAACCAATTTCAGCATGTTTTGTCCTCACTCACATGCATCCTAAAAAAACTTCCTAGGAGAACACCCAACTTAGAATTGCTCCAAGTTAATTAGCATGCTTAACTTTTGAAGTTCCTATGATCGACCACTAAAAAGGAAGATGCACCTTGTTGGTATAGGTAGTAATTTTTAGTTCTTTTAAGTTTTTCTTAACCTTACGTTTCATGCCTTCAGAATCCCTCTCATTCAGATGTGATATGGGTTCATTCATGTCCCCCACCTAAACTCAGAGCGTTACATGTTTATGACAGCTAAAGTGCTACTTAGACATTTTTTAGATATTTTGTACTTGGTTTTTAGTTTGAAAGTTATACTTCAGTGGTTTGGACTTGTTTTGAGGGTTAGTGTCACTTAGACCGTTTTTAGAGATTTTGGGGTTGGTTTTTAGTTAGGAAGGTACATTTGGACATTTGTAAGTTGTTTTGAGATTTAACTGGTAAAATATCACTCAAACACTTTTGAACTTTTTTTTTTTTTGAGTTAAAGTGCCACTTAGACATTTTTTTGGATATTTTATGTCTGATTACGAGTTTGGAAGACACACTTAGGCATTTTGAAAGGATTTTTGAGACTTAAGACACTTTTAAGGTGATTTTTAGTTTGAAAGTCATACTTGGTCCATTTAACTTGCACGGTTGATAGTTAAAGTGTCAACATTGATCATTTTTAGAGATTTTATGTTTGGTTTTGAGTTAGAAAAATACACTTAGACATTTTCTAAGTTGTTTTGAGATTTAAGACACTTCAGTAGATGGGTTTTTATTGGTCTGTAGTTTAAAAGTTACACTTGAGTAGTTTTAATTTGTTTTGAGAGTTAAAGTGCCACTTAGATTAATTTTAGAGATTTTGGGGTTGATTTTGAATTAGGAACGTACACTCGGACATTTGTAAGTTGTTTTTAAATTTAAGACAATTAAAAGGTGATTTTTATATGGTTTTTAGTTTCAATGTCACACTTAAATAGTTTTCACTTAATTTGAAAGTTAACGTGCTTGAGCCTTCACTTTTTTTAGGACTTTAAGACTTCTGTTTTGATTGAAAACTATGACATTGTTAGGTCTTGGATACTTTGAAACATACATGGCACTTTAAAGTATATGACATTGTTTTAGCTTTTTGGATGGTTTGTAGAAGTATCACTTAGACACTTCTTAGATATATTGTAGGTGGTTTTGTGTTTTGTAGGTTGACTTTGAGAGTTAAGACACTTTTTAACACATTTTTAGTTTTGGACTTTAGTTTTAAAGTCACATTTGGGGCATGTAAGCATTGTTTTGAAAGTTAAAGTGTCACCTAGACACTTTTTTGGGACTTTTTAGATTGATTTTGGGTTTGAAAAGTCACACTTACGTCATTTGCATCTTGTTTTAACTCTCACTTTAAAGCATATGACATTTTTTTTAGCTTTTGGATGCTTTAATGAATTATCATGTAGACACTTTATAAATATATATTGTAGTGATTTTGAGTTTGTTGCACTAAGTTGTTTGTAGGTCGGTCGGTTTTGACACTTTTTAGGACATTCTTTTAGGTTTTTGGATGGTTTGAAACATATATGAGGATTTTTTGTCTCAAAGTACATAGATCATTTGTTTTTTTAATGTTTTTTACACTTCATGGTTCATTTGTCTTAAAGTATGTAATTTAATTACTTTATTTATTTTGATACTTGATTCATTTGAAATTAGTTAAGATCTATGTAGCATGTTCTTATCAATGTACCTTTCAAAGGTTTATAAAGTTTGAAGGAGCGGGGAATGACTATTTGTTTCAAGACTTTCTGATTGAGCTAACCATTTTTTGTGTATTTAATTTCTTTTGTTAATTTTGGCATGCCAAAATAATAATTAATATAGCTCATGTACCTTGACACACTAAAGAATTATGGTTTGTCATATTTTGACAAAGTACAAATGGTTGGAAATAGTTTCATTTTTAAATTTTTTGTTGCAATGTTCGAAATATTTTGTGACAGTCAATACATTCATTCTATATTTGAAAATTAATTTAGAAGCATACAATAATATTAATAGTAAGTGTATGAAAAAAATTAAAATCGTTTTTGTCACGTTTTTTGTGTGGTTAGAAATATGTTGGCATTCAATTAGAAAGCTCTGGTCACGTTTTGTGTGTGGGCAAAAAAGAAAGAAATATTATCTATGAACGCATCATTGGTGGCCAATCAATTTTTTATATAAAAAAAGTATTTGACACGTGCATATATATTTCTACCGATGGATTTAGCGCAGGGAGAAATTTTCTTTTTGCCGACAAAAAAAACTTTTCATTTGCAGAAATAGTTTTATATATGTGTGTATATATATACATATATATTGTGTTTATATTGTTGATTTATATATATGTTTATTAGTCTGATTACTTGATAATGATTATCCTGTAGACTAATTGTGCTTTCACCTTGATAATAAACATAAATTAAAAGGAATTCCTCTTCATACTAAAATGTGTTTCTTCTCTAATTATTTTTGTTGGAAGAATGATTTTAGCAATTCTTCACACTGATTCCTTCAAGATTATTGTAAACCACGTACGCCTTCAAATTAAAGCATTTATTATTGCAACTTATTAGGTTTTCTTTCCCTTAATGGCTTTGATTGCTCATATAATCGGACTAACTCACGACAATGATATGATATATATATTCCCTTCTTGTTAAAGTATCACTAACTCTTGTGGTGAGTGTCACAATGTCAACAACCTTATAATATGTTTTAAAGATTTTTTTTTTTAATTACGTTTACAACTACTGTTTCATTGACCACAAAAGAAGAAAAAAATGATTTAGACAAAATGTGCAAGTGAGTCCAAATTTCATTACGATTACAAAACATTGGAAACAAACCCAAACAACAAACTTAATCTAAAAAGGGGCAGACTATTTAGATATTGCATTTAATTTATTGTTTTTCTTACTATAATTGTCATCTAATTTTTCTCACATAAACATTTAAATTTTCATTTAAATTCTTTTATCTTTTTAACTTGATTGTTTAAAACATGGGTAGAATATGGATAATATAAGACTAAGAATCTTCTCAATCAAGATAGTCTTACCAAATTAAAATGTTTATAGCCCTTAACTACAAACAAATTAACAATAAAACAACAAATGTAAAAATTTATTAAATCAGACATACATAAAAGTGAACATTTTTCTTAAATATGTAAATGAAGAAAGTAATGACAAAAATAAGGTTAAGGCCAAACTATTGACAAAAATATGGTAGTTTTGGGCTCCACACCTTATTTTTTCATTATTTATATATATTACACGTGGGCCTTACACTTTTTTATTTTATTCATTATATATATTAATTGTGGGTTCCACATCTTGTTCTCTTTTCCTTATTTTCATATATATGTGTGACCCATACTTTCTTCATTTCTTAATTATATATTTATTAAATATTTCAATCTAAAAATATCTTCCTTTATTAAAATTAATATCAACTTTCCATTTTT
>CM046894.1:1887229-1902389 GCA_025688845.1 Cucumis hystrix
TTGTAACACCCCAAAATTTTCAAGATATTTCGTTATCATTTTATTAATTTTGGGTGTTATTTTGTGAGATGGTTTTAATTTTTGTGGAAAATAAAGTATTTTGGAAAGATGTGGGGTTAATGGTTGAAAATTGGTAATACTATTGTTATCATTATTAATTATTAAGGAAAAATATGTTATAAGGGATATTAATGAGGAAAGAGGGAAAATTAAATAGGAATAGGAAGAGATGAAGGAAAAGAGGAGTTATTTGGGGAAAATTAGATAATAATAATAATAATGGTATTAATGTTGTTATTATTATTAGTATTTTACATATTAAATACACCATCGGGATGCTTGCCATAGTTACAATTCATCTTCTTCCTCACAAAGAACCCTAGCCGTCACAAAGAAACCCTAGCCGCCGTGAACACCACCACCACGACTGTCGTCGGACGAAGTCGTTCGCCTCGCGTCTCAGTCGGCCAGCCGCACGCTTCCAGCCGCCAGCGTCTAGCCGCACGGGTTCCGGCCGCCAGCGTCCAGCCGCACGAGTTCCAGCCGCACGGGTCCACGCGTTCGTCTTCACCGAGCCGCACGCGTCCAGCCGCCAGCGTCCAGCCGCCAGCGTCCGTCTTCACCAAGCCGCGTGGGCCGTCTTCGTCCGTACGTAAGCCGTAAAGCCTCAAGGTCCGAGCCTAGTCTCTTCATCAAGCCACTTGAGCTGATTTCATTTGGTTCAAGCCATTCCTTGTTGTGAAGTCACTTTGGTGAGTTGGACTATTATCGATTGTGATGATACTCCCATTAATTGCCTATTCTATTCTGAATAAATAAAGTTATGGGTTTAAGTGGATCTATGTTCTTGAAGGAACGAATATAGTTGGAGGAACTGAGACTGTGAATTGTTTCACTTAGGGTTGTGTTGGATTCAACCCAAATCTTCGGGATTGAGTACTGGGAGGAATTGACTGTCAACCAGTGAATTATTTTTAGCGGATCTTCAAGTAAGAGAATTTTTCCCTTTTTGCGTGAGATGCATATTATTGATGCATGATGTGATTATATGTATCTATGAGATTGTGTATGTTGAGCTGAATGTTGATTTTATGATGAGCATGTATAGCCTATAGTGTTCTGTTGGTCTGCATGTTAGAGTCGTACCACGAGGGGTCCATTAAGGTCCTCCCATATATATGTTTGAGTATTACTGAGACGTGATTCGACGGGATCACTTACAGCCCGACTCTCCTTTAGGGTGACCCCTTCGGGATCACCGAGAGCTCAGTTCAGTCCCGGTGGGACTACTGGATAGCGTGCGTTCGGGAGCACCATAGAGCGTGGTACCTTATTGCAGGACTCTAGCAAGAGACTAACAACACATAGAGAGACTAAGTACGGGTCTCTTACTGAGTATAATTTTATATACTCATTCTCTCAAATGTTTAAATTTTCAGGTAAAGATAAAGGCAAGGGCAAGTTGGCGAATGACAAGAAGTGACCGTGGTTCGCCATAGGGAATAGTTCAGTTTTTCCGCATTTATGATTCAAGAATTATTCTTTTTAGAACTTTAATTATTTTAAAAGTATTTCTTTTATTTTTATGGGCCCAAATCAGTATTTTATTTTATTATTCTCACTACTTATTTATTTAAATATTTCTCAAAACTTATAAAACTAATTTGCCTTTAAAAAAAAAAAAAAAAAAAAAAAAAACTACATTTTATTTAAATAGTAATGATCTCAACCTTCTAAGAAGGTTGGGGTGTTACACGGCTGCAGATGCGCATGTAAGTTTGAACTTGATTTTGTCTTAATTTTGTACTTATACTTCTCCAATTCATAACCTACATAAAATTTAATTTGTTGCAGAGTCAAATGCTAGAACTTCAGTCCCAGCCTACCCCAGAGGGTTCTCAGCCACTCTCTGAGGATGCTATTTGCGAGATCGTTTTGGGTAACCGTCTAAACTACTCAAAAGGTTTAGGTTGAGGACCCAGGCCGAAGTCCTGCAAGAGTCCTGCTAGCAGTTCTTCGACCACATGTTTGCATTCTATGGCGATCGAACAAGCTAATACATTCCTCATTGAGCAGCAAAAACTCGAGCTTCAAGAAGCTAAATGCATGATTGAAAAGCAGAGAAAGATGTTCGAGATGCAGTCTAAACAAATGGAAGAAATGAGTCGGGCACAGAGAGGGCCATGAGTGGAGAACTTGCGGAACTTATTTTTGAACGTTAACGTTGTTTACTTTGTATTATTAGTGCTATTAGCATCATATATATCTAAATTTAATTTTTTGTCGTTGTAGATGTGGACCTGTTGAAGTATGGCGTCCAAGGCTAAATTATTTTAATTTTCTTTTTCACGTAATTTTTTAAACAAATTCGAAATTGTGTTCTTGTGAGAAATGTTTATTAATTACAATATAGTTTCGATTTTTATATATTATTTATTATTTTGATTGTTCAGTTTTTATTTAAATTAAATCGAAATGTAATCGAATAGAAACTACAATCGAAACAAAAAGTTAATAATAATAATTAAAAAAATAACCTGAATTATTATTTCCGACGCACATACTGCTACGGGAAATATGTCTTCCCACGATGCATGTAAGATGGCATTGGGGATAGTTTCCACGACATAACGTGTCAGGAAACACTTTCTCCCGACGTTCATGAGGACATCGAGAGAGTCATTTAGGTTATCCCGATACATTGACCCTGTCGGCCAAATGCACATAGGGGAAATGTCAATTCTGACGCATCTTTGTACTGCGTCAGGAATGGGTCTCTCGACACGATTTTTTTACATTATTCCCGACGTTGAAAAGAACGTCGGGAAAGATTTTTCCAACTTGTTTTGTAATCGTCTTCAACCAAGTTCTTGTAATGAAAATTTTCATTACAATTGATCTTTCTATGAAGTGTAAATATTTTGTCAAAGATTCTATTTTTGACAATTTCTCTATTTTTTAGCTTGATTCTTTAAAACAATTATTGGTAGAGAGTGGATAATAAGACAGAATCTTCTAAACAAAAATAGTGTTTAGAAACTTAATTTCCAAAACCAAAATGTTTGTAATCGGTAACTACAAACAAATTTACTATAAAGCAACAAATATTTGAATTTATTAAAAAGTTAAATGTCAAACATACGTAAAGTACCATAACTAAAATGAAACAAATCTTATAAACTACAGACAAAAAAAAAATGGAATAGTACTTTAACCTATTAAAATTCAACACCATTCATAAAAAAATGCGCAAAACTCAAAACGCTAACACAAAATCTTTGGAAACAATTATCCCTATGATCATCATTTCAAATAGATTCAAAGCCTTGATTAAATATACCAACAAAAGCTTCCATTTAATCCCCTTTCCTTAACAACACCAATCTCCATTACCATGTCACTATTTCTACTCTCAGTCAAAGAAAAAACGTATGGTGATTCAGCTGACACAATCTCCACTTCTTTGGCTTTCCAAATCCAAAATCAACATTATAAACTTCAAATCTTGGTGAACCAGCTAGTGAAATGGCTTATATTTCTGAATAATCATTAATTTGTGATCACTTGGCTCATAATTGACCCCCAATTCTCACACCCATTTAAAGTTTCATCATCCAAAATTCTAATAGCTTTTGAAATCTCATCGAAGCCAAAATTATTCCATTTTCACTCAAAAATTCAAACATTTGAAGACAAACAAGCGAAGAAACCACACAATTCCCAAAGTATATAATTCAATGGTACTTGTGGCTTTAAACGAGTTCTTACATCAGCTGCAAACCCAAACCATAATTTCCCTTCTTTTAAACCTTCTAATTTGGCTGTACAAACACAAAGATAAGCTGTTGCTATTGCAAATGAATATATGTGAGAAGAAGAAGAATCAAAACTTTCGTTTTTGATCTTCTTGTTCAAGATCCATTCCTTTAGCTTTTGAATGTTTTGGTGTGTGAATTCTGAAGTGCTTCTAATTAAACCATGTTTTGTTTTGGGGAATTTTAGGTTTAAGCTTTTGTTGTTGGGTCCTTTTACGTCTTGCCATGCTTTTGCATAGATTTTTGCAAGATCTTTTGGATAATTTATAACTGACCTATCATATAATGGCATTTGCTTGGAGATTGGTACAGAGGATATTTCAATGCAAATTTGAGCCCATGATTTGATGAACGAAGTTGAGCTTCTTCCATCTAAAATTGCATGGCGTGATTGGTTATTCCAATGGAAAAACCTTTGTTTTGAAATTTAGTTACCTATATTGAGAATATAAATAATTAATTAATCGTGACCGCGCAAATATAGCACTCACGTTTAAAGTCTTTACAAATATAATATAATGCAAAATAAGTTATATATAGCAAAACATTGGAATAACCAATCACTAATGATAGACTATTAATAATAGTCTCACTGATATTGAGAATATAAATAATTAAGTAATTAGTACAATCGCAAATATTCCAAGATTTATGTTCTGACTTTTAGAGTCAATTGATATATGTCTAGACTATATCTAATAGAAGTCCTAATAATATTTCTGTTGAATAGGAAATTTTTAGACTAATCACAATTTGCCATATCATTTACTAAATTAATGATGAAAAATACAAATAATTAAATTTGGGACTAATTAAAATAATTGATATGTGTCCCAAATTAAAATTGAAAACATAAATTTGTCAATTCTGATAATGCCACATGTTTTCATCACAAGTTAATTATTTTAGTTCAATTAAATATTATTTACTTGGGTTAAGTTCAATTGAGTCCAAAAATAAGCTTAATTCAGTCCAAATGCTAAATATGACCCAAATGCATGTGGTTGAGCCCATGGGTCAGGTCTATGAACCAACCAGACTTAACCCCATAAAGTCCATCAGAGAAATCTATAAATAGAAGAGTTCTCATTTGTAAGTGTTGAAAACTTTTGACTCCAGAAGGTCTAGAGAGAATTCTCCCAAAAGCTAGAAGCTCCAACTTCAATAACATCGCGTGCTCCGCTTCCTTCAAATCAAGTCAGTTGAGAGAGAATATCCGCTTCCTTCAAATCGTCAAGCCAGTTGAGAGAGAATATTAAATTAAAACACAAAAACTAGCTTCTATGACAGTTCAATGCAACCCAAATTAGAGAGAGGGAAGAAAAAACTGTCGTAGAATGTCAAAACACGTGTTTTTTTGCAGAAAAAAACGTTGTTTTCGGATTCTACCTTTCCGTGACAGTTATTTGATGTCATTAAAGTTAAAAATATTAAGTAATTGATTTATTTAAATTTATTAAAATAAAACTTAATTTTAAATTCCAAAAAAGACAAAACTCACACGCCCTTCTCTAAATCGTCTTCCACTTCGACCCTCACTCCGTCGACCACACCATCAGACGAACAGCCACCGTCGGTCTCTAAAAACGCCGTCGACCGTCTCCCAACGTCGTCTGTCACTGCCAATCGTCGCCCACCATCCATCTCTGGAACCCAACACCTGCCGTCGGAGACATTTCCTAAGGTTAGGTTTTGTTATTTTCTCTTATTCTTCTTCTTCTTCCTTTCCATTTCTTTCTTTTTGTTTTTCTGTCTCTGTATTGAAACTTATTTGCTGAAGAACACCCGTTTTGATTGAATTTCTTTTTAGGGTAGATTCTGTTTTACGAAAGGGATGAACACCAGTCCAGATTGAGCCATGGAATTCTTCGATTGTAAAATCTTCACCAAATTTTTAATAATTATGTTTGATGGTGTCATTCCAATTGTTTGTTAGTGCTGATTTCTTTGCAATTTTCAGAAGTCTTTTCTTTGTTTTCAAGAATTTGTGTAGGTTGGTAGAGATTTGCACTTGTGAAACAACACAATATTTTGTTATAGTTTAAATCTATCAAAAAATAGAGAATCGAACAGTGTGATTAGGGACAACAATCCTCAGTTACTCAGTATTATTGTTTTGTTAAACCTCCATTTATGGAGAAAAAATAGAGCATAATATGAACAGTGCATAAATTCAGAAGGTGATAAATACTATCATACCTGGTGAAGGAACTTGTAGAAAAAATCCTACAATTTCAAGGAAAATTTTAGTACAATATTTTTTGGAACAAATTTCGAAGAGTTGGTCTACATATAAATTAAATAATACTAAATTTTGATTCCTAATCACATTCCTTATTTGAATTTATAATGTTGTAATATTTTTAGTGTTATTAAATCTCCACTGGCTAATATCTCTAGATTAATTTTTTCCTTTTTTTCATCTTTTTTTGAAGGTGAAGGTGAAAGTGAAGGTGAAGGTGAAGGTGAAGAAAAAGTTAAGGAACTCTTGGACTATATGCTCTCTATTGAAGGTGAAGATGAATAGAGGTTTTTCAGCGTCGAGTTATTACCGGCAATTCGATATTTATTGTACAAATCTAAAATACCTGAATTCAATTTGTATATTTACAAATGGTAGCCCTTTAACTCACTGGTTTCTTTGCAATTTTAGAAGAATCAGAGAAGGAAGTTAAATGATTCAGCATCGCCTATGAAGATAATTCAAATTTGAACATGTCTGTACAACTTATATGCTCACAGAAATGAGTAATAAATGTGGGAAAGTTCCAATTCTTTCATCAGATTCATTTCATAGAACTCTTAGTTTTTTTTTTTTTTTTTTTTTTTTTTTTTTTTTCTTTACCTATTATTTTATTTGGTTTAATGTGGTTGAGTGAGCCCACTTTTTAATTGAAAAAACATTTTCATTTTAGATTTCTTTGAAGTGGGAATCTCAACCTCAGACTCAAATTTCTTTGAAGTGAGAATTTCTCTGGTAGAAATTACTTTAGCCCATTTCCTGTTTGATGCAATCCTTATTGTTTCCATGTTTCAGATAACATGCACTTTCTTCTCCATATGTACAGGTTTTATATACTTAAAAAAATTCCAGGTTCTCTCTCTCTCTCTCAAACTGTGGGTGTGAGTTTACTTTTTTTTTTTTTTTTGGTGTTCTGGTGGTTCTTGAGCCTAAATACATGTTGAAGTGATATGACTATCATGCAGCTATGGTAGTCTTTTTCTTAATTTTACTTTATGCGTGCTTAAATAATCATTTCTTCCTAAACGTGTTTTGATAAGGAACATATTTCTTCATGTTAGAAGAAGAAACGTGTTTAAACGTGTTTAGGAAACATATATTTTTTATGTACTTATTAGACAACTTTAGCAATTGAGTTTAATTTTTTACAGGCATATCCCAATTTGACCATACTTATGCTTTTGATAACTATATATTTTCTTCTAAATTATAATCAAGGAAAGTGAGAGTTTTGAAATTCTGTTATTGAAAGTAGAGGTTCTGAGTTGGAAAATCGTTAGATTGCCTTATCAAAATGGAAAATTAATTCTATGGAGAGGAAACAGATGATAATTTATTGAAGTCTACAAATAATGAAACCTAATTTTCTAGAGATGAAGATGGAAGATTGGTATGCAAATTGTATTATGTTTTTTTGGTATGCACAACCATAGTATTTACTTCCTTATATTCATGTTGTCTTTGTAGATTCTAATGGAGCTGACAAAGTTCATGAAATTTCTTTCAAAGAAGCTAATTAGGGTCATCAAAATATAATGGTTGTTTTTAGAAATGAAGGATTTGACTATGGTTCAAACAACAAAGAATATTTTCAGAGGTGAAGGATTACCGGTTGGTTGTTTATGCTTGTACAAAAAAATTATGTTATATGTATTATGATGGTATTTACACTAGTTTTGATTAAGGACTGTAATTTTATACTTGTAAATTGTTCAAACTTGATTGGAAATGTACAAATATTACAAAGTGTATTATAGTGTATATATATTAAAGTGTCAACCATTTGTTTTTATATGGGTGTTATGTATTATAACATTATTGTCATTCAAATGGTTCATGTAATGGGGAGCGACAAGGAGAACAGGGAAAAACGGTAGTAATTGAGGAATTTGCAACAGGAAATAAATGTCATAAGATATGAATTCATTTCACTCCATAATTGTCGTCAATATTAAAACAATGACATTTTTGTTATAAAAAAAACTGTCACGATTGCCCTATATTTGACAGGAAAAAAATGTCGTCAATAGCAAAACAATGACATTTATTTTTAAAAAAACTGTCACGATTGACATTTAAAAAATGTCATAATAAACAAATTTGCGACATTTTTTTAACTGTAGTTACTACGCAAATGATGACAGTTATTTGTTGTCATAATATAAAATATGACAGTTATTTGTTGTCATAAAATAGTAATTAACGACATTTATTTTCTGTCATGAAAAAACTTATTGCGACAGTTTTCGAAAACTGTCATGGAAGGACTTTCCATGACTCTCAATACTATGCTGTAAATAACTGTCACAGATTTTATTCGTGACAGAAAATAACTGTCGTCATAGACCATTTTTGTTGTAGTAATATCTGCTTCCTTCAAATCGTCAAACTAGTTGAGAGAGAATCAGAGAATCAAATTCTAAAAATCGAATCAGATCGCATCGCATGAAATTCTAAAGATCAAATCACATCACATCAAATAAAAAAAAATACAACATCAACTCAAGTTCTATTCCACGAACCAAATTTCTCTAGAAACTAAATCTAGAGCGAACAATTCCTATATCATCAATAGAGAAATCTATTAAGATAGCATCTATCCCCAATAAATATTTTACTATATTAGTAATTTTTCTAACGAAATTGCTGTTATACACTTACTTTTTGTTGCCATAAAAGTTATATTCATTATAATAGTTCTTATAATTATTCGTAATTAAATAATACTTTAGTGGGTTGGTACTTAACCATGCATTTTAAGTCTTGAATGCATTGCGTATTTCTTTTTCCTTTCGATTTAGTCCTTTAAAAAGGTTCAATTTTGTCCTTTTTTTTTTCTCAATTTAGTCTATGATGATTAGTGAATAATTTCAAGATAATTTTTAGAAAGAAAAAAAAAAGGCTATCTAAAGTAATCGAAAAGTAGAAATTTCTAACTAATTTCGTAGAAACGAATAGGGAGAAGAAATTAGAAACTTTCATTTTCTTAATCTTCTCTTTCCTTTTCTGAAAGTCTTTCCTTGAAAAGTAAAGGATAAGATTGGTGGGACAGGCCCCACTAATTCTTATCGAAAGTAAAATAAAATTTACAGCGGAAAGCAATAAAGGAAAGCAATTAAAGATAGGCGTGATATGTCTGCTAATCTTGGATTCTTTCTTCTGAAAACTTGTTGGAGAAGATAATGACGTCACCCAGCTGTCTTCTGATTGGCTTGGACTGTTGATTCCTTTGATATCAATCGTATAGGCATCCATTATGTTCTACGGAATACACGGCTCAACAGGTGGTCTTACTTCGGCTACCCCGCCTTGCTGCCACAGAGCACCCCATCCGAAAAACATAATTTTTTCCTTGTGAGATATAGGAACCTTCTCTTGCACAGAGTCAATCCACTACGCTGATCGCGCTGCCTGAGGTCGGTGATTCCTCATCAGAAGTATGCCATCTCCGGCATGGATTCTTCTCTTTCAAATGTTCTTCAGAATAACCCAGAAATTTAACAGACTGTTAAAGCAACGATAAGATCGGAATACAATGATCTTATCTAAATAAATGCAAGAAATTTAAACAAATTAATTTACAGTAAAATTTAAAATAACTAAAAACACTTGAACAAAATTAAATTAAACAATCGAAATTAGTGAATTCACATAGGTTGTGAATCCAGAAATGGGTCGTTGATGTCGTATCCTTTGCAGGGATCGAAGGTGTCTATTCCTTCGTCTTCGACATCATTGACTGAAGATGGAGAAGTTGCTTCATATTGGACGTCTTCTGAATCCAGGAAATGAACAGCAACTGTGTTGACGACGGAGTTGAACTCTGCTTGGGATCCGGCTCCGGCTAATGAGGACATAATCGCATTCTTCGCAAGGAGGAAGCTCTCATCTTCTTGCCTTGTCATGTCCTGAAGATGAACGTTGGCTTTGAACCAATCTTTCATCTTGTTGACTTCCAGGTGTGAAAAATTGAACTTTTCCCACCACTTGATCCTAAGAGACTTGCTTAGGACTTTGAAGTTACCTGAGGGTCCTAGCTGGAAATTCCAGAAAAAGATCCACGGTATTTGGAAATACAAAGCAAATCTAAACGTCTTCGAAAGAGGAGACGAGTAGATACTTTGTTGGAAGAGATGGTATGAACGTTGAACTTCAACGGGGAAGATTTTCTCGAAAAGTCCAAAATACATCCACCAATTTTGAAACCAATTCGGGAAGTGCATTTTGTAAGCTTGCTTACAGAATGTCACAAACCAAGAGTGGTTGAACGGTTGAAGCCAAAATACAAAGTACCATGCCTTTGTGTAGTCACGGTAATTGTAAGATGTTGGTTTGAAGGGACGGGAGAATTTCTTACCGACAAACATCCCTTGTTTCCAAGAAGATGGAGTGAGGACTCGGAATATTCTCAGCTTTGAGTAAATGATCTTAGTAGGATCATTCTTGTCTGGAATATGAGTAATTTCGGCGGATTTGGAGTCGACCAAAATGTACTCATAGAAAGTCCTGGTTTTGGACAGATCCTCTGGCAGGAAGTTGAAGCCATGAGGAAATATTTGGTTACAGACTTCTTGGACAGAAGGTCCATCGAACTCTGTTTCAATGGTTAAATCCACCATTGTGGTTTTGGTGAAATAACCTTGGATTGGAGGTCTAGGCTGGAAAACCTTGGGCTTAACTACTTGAGAAAACGAGGAAGGATTCCTCGGAATTGGAGATCTTGAGGAAGAAGCGGCTGGAGAGGCAACACGTTTGTTAGGAGTTGAAACACCAGTAGGGCGTAACAACGTAGTTGAAGGAAAAGGTGGAAAGACCAGAAGGGTCTGTTTGAATTGTCAAATTCCTTGGAGAGGAACCTTGACGACGCCTTGATACTTGCTGAAACTGCAAGTCCATGGCGTAATTTTCTTCACTCATCGGAGCAGGTGCAGAAGATTGACCTAAGGGTTGATTTCCCTTAGAGGGAGGAGTAGTTCCTGAGGAGGAAGCTACTGATTGAAGAGAATAGTTTTCAGAACTATTATGTTGCTGTGGTGGTCCCGATGGTGGCCGTTGCCGGCCGGGGGAAGGTTGCATGGGAAGCCGATTATGGGTTACTCTAGAGGTGCTCTCTTGAGAGGTAATCAGCTAATGAATTCTCGCTACCTTTTATAGGCACGATCTTGAAATCAAAGGAGGATAAGATCGCTTGGCACCTGGCAAAGATCTGCTTGGAGATAAGATTCTTGACGTCTTTTCGAAGATAAACTTGGACGCCTTTGAATCGATCTTGATGACGAACTCCTTGTTGATAAGATCGCCTTGGAACTTTTGGATGTTAAGTACTATTGCTAATACTTTCTTCTTGACGATGGAATAGTTCTTTTGTGCACTATTCCAGACTCCGGAATGGTAACGGACAACAGAGATTTTGCTGTTAAGTTTATGCTTGAGAATGCCGCCGTAACCGATATCGGAGGCATCAGTATCAATGATGAGTTTGGCCTGTTCATCCATCAAAGATAAGCATGGGATGCTTTTGGCCAAAGACTTGATTGATTGGACCGCTCGGGTATGCTCGTCCGTCCACGGTTTTGGAGATTTCTTCAGTCTGTCGTAGAGCGACAGACAGATTGATCTGAGATCCCGGATGAAATCGCCGATATAGTTGACGCAACCTAAAAAACGTGTAGCTGCGTTTTGTCTTGTAGCACATCTGGAAATTTGTCCATGAATTCCAGAGATCGTTGAATCGGCTTGATGATTCCTTGATTAATGTCATAGCCAAGAAATCCGATCCTTGTTTGAAACAACTTGATCTTCGGTTGGAATACCACAAGACCATTGGACTTGATAACATTCAGGAACACTTGCAGATGCTTGAAATGTTGATCGACAGAACTTGAAAATACAAAGACATCGTCAATGTAGACGATCGTGAATTCTTGATATTGATTGAAGATTTCGTTCATTATCCTTTGGAATTCGGACGGTGCATTCTTCAATCCGAAGGGCATGACATTCCATTCATATTGACCAAATGGAACATTGAAGGCCGTCTTGTAACGGTCGGCTGGATGAATCTGGATTTGCCAAAATCCTGATTTCATGTCGAACTTTGAGAAGACCTTTGCTAAAGTGATCCGCTTCAGCAAGTCCTGGCGATTAGGAATTGGGTACCTAATCCATTTGAGGGCTTTGTTGAGAGGCTTATAGTTGATAACAAGCCTTGGAACTCCTCGCTCTTGTTCGGCCTGCTTGTTGACATAAAAGGCCGCGCAAGACCACGGGCTTTTGGATGGGCTTATGAGACCTTTGTTGAGGAGGTCTGCTATTTCTTCGGAGCAGACTTTGACTAAGTCCCTGTTCATCTGAATGGGCCGAGCCTTGGTAGGGATTTGGGCTTCCTTGAATTCGTCAACATATGGTATGGTCACCATATGCTTCTTCCTGTTCCAAAACGCATTTGGAAGGCTTGAACAAACGTCTCTTTCAAGCTTCTGTTGGAAGCTTCGGATTTTGAGTTGCACGGATGGCTTGTTGACCTGGGAAGCCACCTTGCTGGCTTTGACCTCGTCTTGAAGGAACTCAATCTGTTTTTCCTTCCTGGCGATGCGATTGATGAACTGATGAATTTCTTCTTCAACGTTGTTGATGTACTTAGGAGTTATTGGATTAATAAACTCGAAAGTAATTTCCTTGTCGAACTTCGTTGAGACTATACCCTTGCTGAAAACATGGAAAGGATATATATGGGTTAGGAACAGTGTTCCTAAAATGATCCCTTCATTAAGGTTCTTAACCAAAATGAATGTGTTGATGAGACACACATTTCCTTTGCAAATGTGCACCTTGGACAGCTTGAACTGGATGTTGAGCGGACCGCCGTTGGCTCCACTCAGAGACTCCTTCGTTTTTTCAAAATACTTAGAAGGAACGAGACCTTCTTGAATGACATTTTGATCCGCTCCTGAGTCTACGAGGGCAATTGCTTCGAGAAGAAAGTCTTTTACCTTGAAGGCTATCCTCGTTATCCACTTTTGACTTTGAGATTTGCTGATGTAGTTGATGACTCCGGCTTCAACTGGTTCTTCAATCATCAGCGCCTTTCCTGATATTTGTCTTTCATGATTGGAAGAGGAGGTTCCCGGAACTTCCTTTAGGCTTGAGGCTTCTCGGAATGCTTGGAAGGCTTCTTCAAGAAGGGTTAGACGTTGCCTGTTGTCTGCAACTTATAATTTGATAACCTTTACTTCATGGTTAAGGTCTTCGATTTGGATAGGCTTCTTTGTCTCGCCTTTGATTCGATTCAGGATGTCTTGAAACGAATAGATGATCGGACTTTGAATCGTCTTCTGAGGGTTGTGTTCCTCAATACTCTGCCTTAGCTTGAAGAGGCAGGTTTGCTTGGAAGACGCATTAGGTAATTCTTCGATAAGATCAAAAAGTCGTTCTTGATCTTTCGTGATGACATTGATATGACCGGAACACTTGCCAGCACACCTTCCTGTGCAGGGAATCGCTCCGTCTTCGTCGCTTGAGTCGCTTTGAGAATAGAAGGCATCTTCACTCGAAGATCCTTCGTCGATGAGAACGTTGATACCTTCTTCGTTTGAGGAGGACTCGGTTTGAGAAGAGGTATCGTCTTCTGATCTGATGGCGTAGAAAAGAGACTGTCTGGTTTCTTCGTCCATAGTCAGGGAATTGATTTTATCCTTTAGAGGACAACTGTTGGCAAAGTGACCTTTCCTGTTGCACTTGAAGCAGACGTTGGTTTTTGCAGCATAATGTCGTTTGCTCTTGAACTTGTTGTAGTATTTCCTCTTCCTTCGAGGAAATTCGGGATCTTTAGCTTTGCTTCTGCTAAAGAGTCGCTTGGAGGAAGATCGTTTCTTTTTCTTCCGTTCTTCCTTCGGTCCTTTGTTGAGGCCGTATTGCTTGCAGAAGGTGCCTAGCTCTTTCTTGTAGTCAGAGTCCTTGATCACCTTGGTGGTATGCTTATTCTCCGTGCATAGATTAATGCATATTGATTGAACTGTGGCTGAGATGTCTTCATAGGTTAATTCAGACCAGTCGATTTGTTTGGTTACTGAATTAGTCGCCACTGTTTGATAGAACTTTTGAGAAATGTAATGCGGCAGTCCTTCGACGAACTTCTGCTTCCAGATGTCGGCTCCGCAGGTTGTAAGAGTATAAAGACGTGCTAAGAAAGTATCTTTATACCATTTGTATTGACTCATCTTGTGACATCGTAATCCAAGAAGGGACTCCGTTGCAAGATTGAAATGGATTTGGGTGCTGCCAATGAACTGCTTCGTCATTGCGTAGACCAATTGATTGACCATATCCTGTTCTTCGACCTGGATAGGGGCGGAGGCGTTCTCCGTCTTGACAACTGTTCGTGTAGCAGTTAGGATGCGATATCTTTCCTGCTCCGTCAGTTGGTTATGCCACCAGCTCCTTAGGTTTCCTGTGAAACCTGAGACTAGAATCTGGGCTGTTTCAAGAGTTGTCTTCCTGGCGCTGTAGGCTGAGGCTGCTAACAACATCTCTTGAAAGGTGTTCATCATTTGAGCTTCAGAATATCCGTCGATATTCCAAGTAACCAGAGACATACCATCGTAGGTATGTTTCTCATGATGAAGGTCGTCCCATCCTAGATCTGGAGGTGACGGTCGAGGGTAGTGGTTTTTCATGTCTACTCATTGAGCTACCGGGAGTATCTTTTTACTAGAATCCTGAGAGGAATCCTTGGTAATCACATTGATTCCTTTCTGATTCTCAACTTTGCTTGTTGAGGTCTTTGCTTCCTTGTTGATGGAGATAGCTGCGAGGCACTTGTTGATTTCAGCCAGATAGTCTGAATTGTCATCTTTGAGCTTACCGATGTTGAAGCTGTTGGGCTAGAAGATCGGTTGATTAGGATCAGCTTGAGGAATCTCTGGGTTCTTGATCTTGATCGGAGGACCTGGATTCTCTATTCTTTCTACCGCTTTGGATACCGTAGAAAGGACTTTGTTGGTGTAGTTGAGCTGATGTTGGATGTTCTTGATTTTGCGAACTCCAACCTTTTGAACCTTGTCTTCGTCGATGGTCTTGTATGGAGAAGAGACCATCTTGATGG
>CM046894.1:1917389-1936990 GCA_025688845.1 Cucumis hystrix
CAAGCTTACCCAACTTACCCCAAGATTACGGTTGAATCCAACACCACCTTAAATGGGAAATTCACAGTCCTATTTCCACCAATTTCACTTGGACCCAAATGGCTCAAACGGTGGCAAGAGGCTTACTTGAAGAGGGCTCTGCTAGAAGAGGCTTCAACTCGCACGCAGCTCGGTTGCAGCTCGATCGTAGCTCGATGGAGAATCTTCGGCTAGGACACCCGGCTCAACTAAGTGACGGCTTCGTTGCGGCTCGGTGAAGACGGACGCGTGCGGCTGGAGAGGGCTCGACTGCGGTGGCGGTGGGCTTAGTCTAAAGCTCGACGGAGAGGTGTGGCCGGCGAACGACGAGTAGCACTAGTGGCACCCTTCAATGGCGGGGTTGAGACAGAGAACGAAGTCGAAGGGACGCGGACGGACGACTGCGGTGGGACAGGTTCGGCTTCGACAACTAGAGTAAAACGATCTGCGATGTTCTCGGATGGACGGCGTCCTTATCTCCGTGTGAATAAGTGGCGAACGAACGGAAGTAAATAGAGAAGATGACCGGAGGAGGGTGGCGTGCGGCTAGGGTTTATGTGGTGAAGGGAGGAAGAAGATGAATCGCACGCACCCCAAGATGGCATTAAATATATAAGAAATAATGATAATAATCTATTATTATTATTATTATTATTAAATTTTAAGTTTTCTCAATAACTCCTCTTTTGTTTTTGTTTTTGTTTTTTTTTCCTTTTTCTCTTCCTAATCCAATTAATTTCTCTTTCTTCATTAACCACCCATTCCATCACCATAAATTTGCTCTTTTTCCAAAAATGCCAAAATACTTCTCTCTTAATAATTATATCAACCCACAATATAATTATTCTTATTCCTCCATGACTTTATATATGCACATAACCATAATTACTCATAATACCTCCAACTTTACAAATTAAATTCACCAACCAATAAGTCCAAAACCAAATTTTAACAATAGAACTCCAATTTCAAAGAAATTAACCACTCATCCTTCCAAAACACTTAATCTCTACAATTTAAACAATTTGACAAATAACACCCAAAATTAAACAAAATAAAATGATAATCAAATTAAAATAACCTAATAGTTTTCGGGTGTTACACTCCCCCGGCCGGAAACGGCCACCATCGCGACCACCGCAGCAACAAAATAGTTCTCAAAACTATTCTCTTCAATCAGTAGCTTCCTCCTCAGGAACTACTCCTCCCTCTAAGGGAAATCAACCCTTAGGTCAATCTTCTGCACCTGCTCCGATGAGTGCAGAAAATTACTCCATGGACTTGCAGTTTCAGCAAGTATCAAGGCGTCGTCAAGATTCCTCTCCAAGGAATTTGACAATTCAAACAGACCCTTCTGGTCTTCCACCTTTTCCTTCAACTACGTTGTTACGCCCTACTGGTGTTTCAACTCCTAACAATCGTGCTGCCTCTCCAGCCGCTTCTTCCTCAAGATCTCCAATTCCGAGGAATCCTTCCTCTTTTTCTCAAGTAGTTAGGCCCAAGGTTTTCCAGCCTAGACCTCAATCCAAGGTTATTTCACCAAAACCACAATGGTGGATTTAACCATTGAAACAGAGTTCGATGGACCTTCTGTCCAAGAAGTCTGTAACCAAATATTTCCTCATGGCTTCAACTTTCTGCCAGAGGATCTGTCCAAAACAAGGACTTTCTATGAGTACATTTTGGTCGACTCCAAATCCGTCGAAATTACTCATATTCCAGACAAGAATGATCCTTCTAAGATCATTTACTCAAAGCTGAGAATATTCCGAGTCCTCACTCCATCTTCCTGGAAACAGGGGATGTTTGACGGTAAGAAATTCTCCCGTCCCTTCAAACCAACATCTTACAATTACCGTGACTCCACAAAGGCATGGTACTTTGTATTTTGGCTTCAACCGTTCAACCACTCTTGGTTTGTGACATTCTGTAAGCAAGCTTACAAAATGCACTTCCCGAATTGGTTTCAAAATTGGTGGATGTATTTTGGACTTTCCGAGGAAATCTTTCCCGTTGAAGTTCAACGTTCATACCATCTCTTCCAACAAAGTATCTACTCGTCTCCTCTTTCGAAGACGTTTAGATTTGCTTTGTATTTCCAAATACCGTGGATCTTTTGCTGGGATTTCCAGCTAGGACCCTCAGGTAACTTCAAAGTCCTAAGCAAGTCTCTTAGGATCAAGTGGTGGGAAAAGTTCAATTTTTCACACCTGGAAGTCAACAAGATGAAAGATTGGTTCAAAGCCAACGTTCATCTTCAGGACATGACAAGGCAAGAAGATGAGAGCTTCCTCCTTGCGAAGAATGCGGTTATGTCCTCATTAACCGGAGCCAGATCCCAAGCAGAGTTCAACTCCGTCGTCAACACAGTTGCTGTTCATTTCCTGGATTCAGAAGACGTCCAAGATGAAGCAACTTCTCCATCTTCAGTCAATGATGTCGAAGACGAAGGCATAGACACCTTCGATCCCTGCGAAGGATACGACATCAACGACCCATTTATGGATTCATAACCTATGTGAATTTACTAATTTCAATTGTTTAATTTAATTTTGTTCAAGTGTTTTTAGATTGTAAATTTTACTGTAAATTAATTTGTTTAAATTTCTTGCATTTATTTAGATAAGATCATTGTATTCCGATCTTATCGTTGCTTTAACAGTCTGTTAAATTTCTGGGTTATTCTGAAGAACATTTGAAAGAGAAGAATCCATGCTGGAGATGGCATACTTCTGATGAGGAATCACCGACCTCAGGCAGCCCGATCAGCGTAGTGGATTGACTCTGTGCAAGAGAAGGTTCCTATATCTCACAAGGCAAAAATTATGTTTTGCGGATGGGGTGCTCTGTGGCAGCAAGGCGGGGTAGCCGAAGTAAGACCACCTGTTGAGCCGTGTATTCCGTAGAACATAATGGATGCCTATACGATTGATATCAAAGGAATCAACAGTCCAAGCCAATCAGAAGACAGCTGGGTGACGTCATTATCTTCTCCAACAAGTTTTCAGAAGGAAGAATCCAAGATTAGCAGACATATCACGCTTATCTTTAATTGCTTTCCTTTATTGCTTTCCGCTGTAAATTTTATTTTACTTTCGATAAGAATTAGTGGGGCCTGTCACACCAATCTTATCCTTTACTTTTCAAGCAAAGACTTTCAGAAAAAGCCAAGCAAGGGTCATGTCTTGTCGGCCATTCTGAAAAGTTGAATTGTAATTATTGTTGGAAACATTGTGTAGACAATAATGAAATTAATAATTGGACCCCACGGTGCAATTATTGATTTACATTATAAATTGCAGTGCCTCCGACCCCTCAATGGTATCAGAGTCTTAGTTGCTCATTTCACTTCTCTCTCTTGTCTTATCAAATCATTTTTCTTTTTCAAGTTATAGAGTTCAATTTGTAATTCAAGCTTTAATTTATAAAAAAAAATTAAATTAAATTTTTTTTTGTTAAGATAATTGGCTAATATGCTTCTAAATAGATAGTAGGATATTAAATATAATTATAAAAATTATTCACGAATAGACCATAAACTAATTAGTGATCGATTTTAGAAAAATTAAGAGACATTGAACTAAATCAATTCAAAGTTGACGTAAAATGAGAATTAAATATACAAAACCAATTTTAATTTAAGATAAATTAAAAATTCCATCCATCTAGTTTCAAAAATGTTAAAAGAACAGTGTTTATTGTAATTCAACCATTAATTTTTCTTTGTTTTGTTTCTTTATAGATAATTAGGTAATGTAGTCTTAGAAAGGGGTGATTTGGATAATTAAGATTACTTTTTTTAAAAAATTGGGAAAAAGGGTTGAAAATCGCGTCTCCATTTTTTTTTTTCTTTTAAATTTTGTTATCCTCTCTCATGTATTCAATGCAAACGAAGACATAGAAAATTGTTGGCTAAAGTGGGCCCATTCCACATAAATGACTAGTTTTATTATTTTTATTGTTGTTGTTATTATTATTGTTGTTACTTTTTTTTTGTTTGCAATGATATGCATTTTGTTTAATTGTATGATAAATGTGATGAAGTTGCAATAGTAAAAAGAAAATAATAGAAAATAATTTTATCTATGGACTAGATATAAAAAAAAGACCCTAACCCGAAGGAAAAGAGAATAATATATTTAACCTAATTTTTTTAATTAATTAATTATAAAAAAAGGTTTCGGAGGAATAATATATTTAAATAAAGAGGTAAAGTAGGGTGATTTTATTGTTTAATTTATTCCATTTTTAATACATTTAACTCTCTTTTTTATATTTTGATCATTTTTTTAACTTTATAATTCAATTTTCAAATGTTACATTTTGTTATAAAAAATATTTAAAAATTTTAAATTCATGACAATTAGAAATTCTTTATTTAACAATAAAGATAATAGAAGATGGAAGGATAAATTGAAGGATATGATATAAACCAATTGTGTGTGTATATATATGATTGATGAATAAAAAGTAATTTTTTTTTTTAATTTTACAAAAATAATCATTTTTTAATTTTATGTGAATTTTATTATTTTAAAATTTTAATACAGTAAGCTTGAAACAAAAGTGCCAACTTTTTACAATCTTATAGGTTTAAAATTTTGGTAAGAAAGTATACTAAATCGAATTAAAAACATATATAATAATAATAATAAATAAAGGAGATTTTTAAAAGTAGCAAAATAAATTAAAATATTTACAAGCTATAGCAAAATATTGGATTCTATCACTGATAGTCTTCTATTACTATATCAATGACTATCCGTGATAGAATTTGTTATAGGTTATAAATATTGGGTAAAATATATTGTTTTTAAAAATTTTACTAATAATAATAATATTATTATTATTAAATTAGAAAACAATCATTTATGTGGAATGGGCCTACTTCAACTGAATTTTTCTTTTTCTTCATTGCATTGAATGCAGGAGAGAGAGGGTAATAAAATTAAAAAAAAAATGAAAGACGCATTCATATAATGTTAAAAGATCAACATCTTTTACCTAATATGTTTGATTTTCACTTCTTTTCTCCATTCTTTATTAAAATAACGCTATCCAAATCACCTTTAAAAAATGGCAGTGGGTTTGTAGTTGTTGAACAAAATAATTTTAGGTAAAGTAATGAGTACTATTGCTATCAAAACGAATCAGAAATAGCGAATCAATTAATTAGAGTGGGACCATGCATTTATTATTGGGTTTACGCAGTTGAAAACTGTACGATAGGTGACATTGAATGTGGGTCATTGTTAGGATAGAGAGAGAAATGTTGTGTAGTGATCAGTGGCGTGCAAAGCAAGAATTCCCTGTGCTTAACCGACATGAAAGTATGGGAATTAGCTTAAAAGACAAAATAATAATAATAAAATATATTTGGATTATAAATTGTAATTTGAATACTAATATAAAGACAACTATTTCTTACTTCCTCATTTCATCCTAAGCAAATTATCATTTAGTTTGAATAAACCTAAGACTTTTAACTCAGAATTGTTCAACCTATATCACATCAGGTTAAAGACTTTTGACCCACTCTCTATCTCTTTATTTAAGTGTACTTAGATTAAAACAATATATTATGTTGAATAATTTTATGAAATTTCTCTAGGATGCATGTAAGTGAGAAGAAAGCATGCTGAAAAGATCCGTGTTAGTTTGTGGGGACAACTTTTACTTTAAGAAGCATTGAACAGAACCAAGAATGATATTGTCAAGTCGTAGGAGACACAAAAGAATGTCAAGGTCGTCAGTGGCTGAATTTGGATTTCGAATCCTTGAGCCTGAGGTGTTACAGTGTGTCAAGCCTCTTTGACCACGTAACTTACGTCGACAGATACTTAACATTTCTGTCACGCATAATATGCGAGATTACTAAGTAATTAGCGTTCGATGGTAGAAGTCCAACCTAATATTTCTTTCTAATATACACTACAAGAAATTGGAGAAATCCTGATTGAGCGTTAGGTGGCAGGATAAAGGACGTCATAAGAAGATGCTTTTCACGACGCATAAAAGAAGGTGTCGACATTGGTCAGATATGTCAACGTCAACGTGAAGACGCCGAGATAGCATTAACCTTCCACGAAGTCGTGCATGAAGACATCACAAGGAACTTTTCATTTAAAAAATAATATAAATTTTCTGTGACGCCATGCATGTACATTTCGTTGCTGCCCCAAAAAGGGTTGATATGGAAGAGCACACGTCGGGGAAAGTAGAAAATATTATTAAAATTTAGATAAATCGCGATGTGTAAATGCATGACTGCAACATTTGGTCCATCTACGATGACATGACGTTGATCACATTAGCAAAGGTTGAACCTTTAAATAATTATGGACAAACTTTTGGCGACGCCAACAAGTAGCATGTCGTGAAAGGTCAACCTTTTGCTGGCGTAGGGGTTGACAACGCCATGAGAAATAGTGACGTTTGACTAATTTTGAAAACGTTTTCATGACTCCATAAGTGGCTACATCGAAATTACACAGAGATCAAACAACGCACTCAGTTGTGACATCACAATTGGGACGTTCTCACGACACATTTTTGGGATGCATTGGGAGAACCCCTGTTATTATAGTCAGAATGCAAAGAGAAAGAAAAGATAAAAGAGGAAGACGAAAGAGAGGGAGTTTGAGTCGTGCGTCGTCGACCGTTGCCGCCGTTCGTCGACTCCTTGCCCGACGCCCACCGTCCTCCTATCGTCGTCCACTTAGTTAGCCGTCTCTACTGATAAAAATGTTGTATTTGGTTTTTTTTTTATTTCTAAATAAATATATATTAATATATTGTATATTGCAAATTAGGTTGTATGTATATTTTATATTGCAAATTAGGTTGTATGTATATTGTATATTGTAGATTAGGTTGTATGTATATTGTATATTGTATGTATAATTTGTATTGTATGTGTAGATTGTATATTGTATGTATGTTCACTACTACAAAAACAGGCTCTCTTGATGTTTTTAAACAGTCAAGAATCACTATTCTTGACGGTTCTAAAATCGTCCTTGAAGCCAGTGTTAAGAAAGCCAAAGTTCTTGACGGTTGATAAAAACCTCAAGAATATTGAACGTTGACGTTTTATAAACGTTAAGTATACAAATGTTCATGACAGTTAAAAACCGTCAAGAGTATGAGTGTTTATGACAGTTTAAAACCGTCAAGAGTATAAGTGTTCATGACATTTAATAACCGTCAAGAAATTGATTGTTTATGACATTGAAAAACCGTCAAGGATGCACTTGTTTATGACATTTACAAACCGTCAAGCATGTTTCAAATTTTTTTAAAAAAATTTGTAATTCAATAATATTTTTGTTCATATATCGTGCTCTCATACTCTTGACGATTTTTAAATGAGTCATAATAAAAAAGACTAGTTGGCATATTAGAGTTGTTCCTGTCATTACACGTAATTTTCATCAACTGATTCTATTTTAACACAAAACTAGTACACATATAAATAAGAACTTTCATAGATAACATTTTTACAAAGAAAATAACTGTAGGAAATCTATTGAATTTTCCTAAAGGGACAAATACAAACAAAATAGAAACTAAACCTTGGTAATTTATTTTTACAAAGAAACTAAATACAACAAGGTATTGTCGTGAATAACAAAATTACAATGTCTTGTCACTAACCAAACATCAATCACTTGCTTCGTAGCTTCATCACTACAATAGATCGATCGGATAATAGCTTCAAACACATAAGGGCAGAGTCTATAAAAATATAAATATAAAATTAAGTACCAATATAATCTCCAACATTTGATGGTGAAATTATAAATGTTCATTAAAATATCAACTAAAACGTTAAGTTCAAGAATATAAATTTAGGGTACTATTTATTCTTTTCAACATATTCTAAACATATAACAGAGGAAAATTGACATAAAGAAATGGATACAGTATACTGACTAAAATAAAATAGCATGCAATGCTTGTGAAATAGTTGAAGCAGCCTAAAAAATCACAATCAAATCAGCAAACTTAAAAATCCAGATCAATAGATAATTAAATGTTATGATTCAATCCAAGTCTAATAGCAAAATAATGCAACTATGAGGGCACTTTTTTTCTAAACTCTGCAAGTGTCGTCACATATTAGGAAAAAAACATGTCAAAGTTACTCACCAATTTGATATAAAAGATAGAAGAATACCAAATAAGAATATCATACCATGAACAAGTCCAGTCTTTTCACATACAAATGCATCTCCAATTTGGTAATATGTACATGTTTCTCCCGAACAAGTGTGATCTTGGACTATCTTATAATTCAAGCCTCTGTTGCTTTTCCATGTAGATACTTTATCAACCATGATCCTATCAAGAATTATTTAGTCATCCTGCACCTGCAAATAATGGTCAATGATCTTTTTAATCACCATAAAAATAGAATAAATAAAGATTCAAGAGAGATATAGCCTAGGAGAAACCTAGAAAACAAAATTTAAAAATACCATTATTCAATCCTATCATTAATTAACAAGAGGACATAGAGACAAAAACTATATCGACAACTATTTACCACCGTTCAAAGCTTGTTAGAAAATCAGATATCTAAGAAGGAGGAGGAGCTTGACTTCCCTTTGTTGCTTACATTTCAGAAGTATTAAAAAAACGCTTGGAAGAAACAGTCGGCACTTATCACCATACAATGATAGTCAGTAATAAACATTAGAAAGATAAATTACCGTTTTGTGAGTTGAATAATGGAAAAATAAACATTAGAAAGATACTTTAACAGCAAAATCTATAACCGATGAAACATAGCCTTAAAAAATGCTCCAAAGACTTCATAGATGCTTGACAAATCTCCAAAAGAAGCTGTTGGAAATATGATGAATCAATCTCCTAAAAAAACAACCCATGCCAATTAAGCTATAATAAGTAATGCCCTATTTAATCTATGTTGAGAATGTGAATCTAATCTATGTACAAATCTTCTACAATTTTGGCCTTCAATTTCTACTGCTAAGAGATTTTCATGCATTACAAATGAAACTAACTAAACTCATTTCTTTTTTAAAGTGACCATAAGAAAGAAAGCAATTGCAAGGCTGCGTAAGCCAAACAAAATGAGCATCACTAAACAAAGATTCCAGTCATGAAGATCGTAGCCATTTTTAATCAGTTAAGTACAGTGCGTAATCAACCATACAACAGAACGCTTGAGGAAGATAAGGCAATCACAACACCAAGTCTTTCAATGGATAATACAGCATAATCATTCAAATCATAGTGGTTTTACTTTTACCTTAAAATGAAATCTATAAGCAAGATCAAGGTCATGGTTCCATAGGAAATAATTAGTTATATTTAGCTTAAAAAAATCAATATAGAATTCATCCAATAGGAAAAAGTAAAAACCCACGGTTAAATTGTTCTTATCTGATTCCTGAACCAAATATTATTTAATAGTGAACATTTGGTGTAAAAATTACAAGCCTACTTTGGTCATGTAAATGAGAACTACCTCTTAAAGAAACTTAACACAAAATCATTAAGGTGAAAGGGGTCAAAAGATATAATTAACTCAATCTAATTATAGTAGCAAATATTTGGAGGAAATGTGAAATAAAAGAACAATAGAAATGCACAAGGGAAGCAATATATTTCATATGATGAACTGAGCTTATATACTCTTTGTCACTACAAAAAAAACCATCTACTACGACAGTTATTTATATCACAAAATGGATGGAGAAAAAAAATTGTCGCAAAAGGTGAAAAAGTGCGTTTTTGGCGGGGAAAGGCAGAATTTTTTGAATAATACTTTTCGCGACAGTTATTTGATGTCATAGAAGATAAATAAAATAATTTATTTAATTTATTAAAATAAATTTATTTTAAATAAAAATTAAAGTTAATTAAAGTTTTCCCCCCAAATCCTCACGGGAATCTCCAAATCTAAAACCCCAAAATCTTAACATTTTCCAAAATTCTCACACGAAGAAGGCCATCTCCGGACGACGCCCGATCTCGCCACCATCCACTTGTGTCCGTCTCTTCACTCCAATGTCGTCACAACCTCATCTACGAATGATGAAACCTCCCCTGTAGCAACCTGTTCAATCCATGCCCGTCATCTCCAATCCGCCACAATCTCTTCAAAGTCAAACCGTGGCCATCACCTCCTCTGTCGGTAAGTCGTCTGTTCCTTCTCCCTTTCTCTCTCTCTTGGAAGGACAATATGGAGATGATGATGCAATCCAGTTGATTGATCTTGCTTCCAAATGTCTACAATATGAAGCAAGAGATCGACCCGATATAAAATTCATTCTTTCAGCAGTGACGCCACTTCAAAAGTAGGTGGTAAACATTTAAATGTCTTAACTCAACCTCAAAATTTTATCATGGTGTGGTTTGTCTGATTTCATTTGTTGGAAATCAGAAGTTTTCTCAAACTAGTTCGATTCTTTGAATGCATACTGTTGTTATACAATTAATTTATTTTTCTTCTTAAAAATTTTGATTTTCTATACTATTTGTTTGGCCTATTTCTCCTCTCTCCCCCCAACATTCAATTATATACTTTTATTTATCTTGTAACAGACTTATAAAATCCTAGAATTTCTTGACGGTTGTATGTTGTACGGTCCTACAGTTGGTTCGTAATTAGTCAAGGTATACGTACGTGCATACCACACACTTATTTGGTTCAAATGTTATCTTACATTCTGAGTTTTAGTTATCTTGAGTCCAACACATATGATGGAAGTTTGAATTTAAGGAAATGAGAATGTAATCAAATAATGTTCAAAGTTTCCTTTATTCTCCACATTTCTTAATGAAATAACACAAACCCAATACAAAGTTTAGTATAAAAACTAGGATTTATTTCTAATAAAAACAAAAGAAGAGAAAAGAAAAAAGAATGGGGAGGTAAAAACATTTCAGTTCGATCGAAGTATGATTAAAGTGATGAAGATGAAGGGCGCATAGAAAGTTGTCGATGAAATTACGACGATGAGCTTGAAGAGGTTAGCCTCCTTGGGTAGAAGTGATGCACCCATTGCTGCAAATAATAGGAAAGAGGAGGAGAAAGAGAGAAGAAAGGAGAGTAAAAAAGAAATGAAAAAGAAGAACTTTGAGGTTTGTATGGTGTGAGCTTATAGAGACAGGTGGGTTTGGAGTGGTGGCGTTTATCTACTGCAACCCTACGGGGAAGGAGGAGAAGAAAAAAAAATCTTTTTATTATCTTTTTTCCAAGTTTGACAGGGGGTTATTGGAACATTTTGAGTTGTGTTGCCAACCATCTATTTGTGGGATGAGGGTTGGGACACATAAATATGTGTCTTTATGTGCAACCATTTTGGTATCTTTCTTTTTAGATTGGATTCCTTCTAAATGAAAGCTCTGTTTCTTACCAAAAAAAAAAAAAGAGGATTGGGGCACTTAAATATGTGTCTTTATGCGCAACAATTTTTCTTTTCATTCCATTATGGTTCTTACTTTAGATCGTCTATGGTTTGAAGTTTGGATGACCATGTCACCGATTATACAATTATATGAGGGACAATATCTCAAGATTAGCAATTATGGACCATTTGACCTAACAAGAAAAGCTTTCCATTATATAGGGACCATAGTTACACTTAAGGTAGAGAGAAAAAAAATACCAAAATCATGAACAGAGATATTGAGCAACTCAAAATTTCTTCTCATCTTTTTCTCTTGCTTAGTTGCTGTACAATATTATCCTGAGAAGTTGTTCATTAACTTTGGTAATGGTTGGCTACTTGGCTACTTGGCTACTTGGTTTAGTTTGTCAAATAACTGTTTTAACTTTTTAGTTGACAATTCCACATAAATGGAGGCTTTAGGCTTTTGTATTAGAATATTAGGAACTAACTTTATTTTGAGTAAAAGTTCATTATCTCAATTCTTGAAGAGATTATAGGCTTTCCCATATGATACCCAAAAGTGTTGAACTCATTCAAAGAGGGAATTCTATGAACTTTCATGTGGTGGGCAATGAGAAAATAGGTGCCTTGATTTATCCTCTTGTGCATGTTCTCAACAAAGCACCCGCCACCCATTCTGAGAGTACTAGTTAGGGATATATAGTAAGATTGGTAGGATATCAGTAAGGGGTATTATGAGTAATTAGTTAGTGGTGTCTTAGTTATAAATAAGAGGAGTTGGGCACCTTAGGGGGTGGATCTCTGTGGTGAAAGTTTTGGGACTTTAGGAGAGAGAGAGAGCCCTCTTGAAAGGCTATTGATATATTGTAACTTCTTTCGATAGTGAAATATATTACTTTTTTTTGTGTACTTTGTATTTCTTTACTTTTTTTTTTTGTTAGACTATACCCTTACATTTTCAGGAAAGATATTAAGCACTTAACAGATGTTGATGATGAAAATTAGCTGAACTTTGTTAGTGGATTGTTATTTTATTTAAGTACATATTACTTATTGTGAGTAAAGACTACCTTTCTCAAAAGAAGGTTGTATAATTTGGTATTCATGTTTTTTCCCCCTTCTTCACAGGAACTGGCTACCTGATCCAAAATGGGGAAGTCTGAAGGAGATGAGAAAATCTTAAGCTACAACGATGTTGTAATCAGAAAATCCGACTTGGAGATCCTTAGCGGTCCATATTTTTTGAATGATCGAATCATTAAGTTCTATTTTAGCTATCTAAACACAACCCATCCTTCCAACGACATTCTATCTCCACCTTCTTTGTTAGGAATTTGGAGTAAGGTAAATGGCCCTATTGGAACTCTTTCTATTGGGTTAATGATTCTTCACATGATTGAATGGGTGATCTCTGGTTTGAGTAATCTTCATTCTTTTGAGAAATTAGATGTTGTTAGCCATGCGACTTTAGTGTCTTCAAATTTGTTGTTGTAATCTTAAGCTACAATTTGTTGTTATGTCTTGATGTTTAGTATAATTCAAAATTAGGGGTAGACATTCAAATATGTGTTGATGTTTAGTAATGATCCTAAACAAATATGGAGTATTTTTTTTCTTCATAATATGTTTAGCATTAACATCCAATATCAAAGGACGTTGACAAATATATATTGATGTTTAGTATAATGATCCTAATGTAGATTATGTTGTTAAGAGAAAATTACTTTGATGTTAATTGTTATCAGTTGAGGGTACTGATAAATATCTTGTTGTGATGCGGAAACAAGGAAAGAAATGGCAAGCCAAGCAGCTAGTTCTATCAATGGCAACATGAAGGCAAGCCTTCTGTACTTTTACACTCATACATATTAATCATCTTAAAAAAGATAGTGTCTACTCATGCATTTTATACAGTTTATTTGGACGGAGCATATATCAGTGAAATGATGCTGAGAGGTATGGTTTTCTTATTCAAAATATGTCATTCTCATCATTTGTTTGGTTGAGTAAAATGTTTGTTTCAAGAAGGGTATGGAGTCTTTTTCTATGTTCAAAAATATACTTGCTCTTTATATATATCTTCTTTATTCTCATGACATTATCTGTTAATCATTTTTTAAAACTTAATGATACATGATGAGGACTAATTCTGTGTGCGTTTGAAATTTTAGGATGTTGCTGTGAAGATTCTGATGGAAGAAGATCTTCATGCAGAACGTTTTGATGAGTTTCTTAGGGAGGTACATGTCCAAATTTTTAAACCCATAATATTTTGAAGCTAATTTTTGAACAATAGCTCTACTTGCAAGTAACCATTCAGTAGGTTCAATCACTTTTTTGCATTTCTAGGTTGCCATAATGAAATGTCTATGACATCCAAACATCGCTCTCTTTATGGGTGTAGTCACAGAGCCTTCAAACTTGTCCATGGTAACAGAATACTCTTCTTTCGTCATCTTTGTCATAACACAGAATTATTGTTGAAATAGCTAGTTACTATGGATTGCTATGGTGCTACTCTACCACATCATGGTATAGTCTCATCATTCTTTGTGACTTTTCCTTGACATTGAAGAATAAGCATGCAAATTTGTTTCAGTAGACAAGGATGCAATGCTTTTCTTCCAACATTATATATAATGGACATACATACTGGACATTATGTGTATAAATTTGGTTATTATGTAAAATTGCTAACTATACAATTGTACATCTCTTTTTCAGATTGAAACTCATGACTACATGACCATGGTTCAAGCAATAAATAATATTTTCAGGGGTGAAGGATTATCGGTTAGTTGTTTATGCTTGTACAGAAAATCATGTTATATGTATTATGATGTATTTACACTGGTTTTGATTAAGGGCTGTAATTCCATACTTGTAAATTGTTCAAACTTGATTGAAAATGTATGGATATTACAAAGTGTATTATAGCGTATATATATTAAATTGTCGACCATTTGTTTCTATATGGGTGTTATGTATTATAACATTATTGCCATTCAAATGGTTCGTGTAATGGCGGAGCGACAAAGAGAACAGAGAAAATATTAGTAATTGAGGAATTTGCAACAGAAAATAAATGTCATAATATATGAATTTGTTACACTCCATAATTGTCGTCAGTATTAAAACAATGACATTTTTGTTATAAAAAACTGTACGATTGCCCTATATTTGACAGGGAAAAAAGGTTGTCAATTTCGAAAAGATGACATTTTTTTAAAAAAAATTGTCACGATTGACATATTCTTGACATTTAAAAAATGTCATAATAAACGAATATGCAACATTTTTTTAACTGTCGTTAATACACAAATGATGATAGTTATTTGTTGTCATAATATAAAATATGATAGTTATTTATTGTCATAAAATAGTAATTAACGACATTTATTTTCTGTCGTGAAAAAACTTATTGCGACAGTTTTCGAAAACTGTCATGGAAGGACTTTCCATGACTCCCGATACTATGACTGTAAATAATTGTCACGAATTTTATTCATGATAGAAAATAACTGTCGTCGTAGACCATTTTTGTTGTAGTGTGTTTATGTAAATGAGAACTACCTCTTAAAGAAAGAAAAAAAAAATAGAAATATTCCTCAGAATGTTCTGATACTGTAATGTTAAATTTTTTTTAATGTATTGAGAAGTAAAAGGCAAAAAATATTTTGTATAACCCATAAAGTTATGTAAAGAATACTTTGACAGCAAAAAGATTATTTCATTGCCAATACTTCAATGTCATTAAACTGGTGCTATTTTTTAACTTATTTACCCTCTATGTATTGAAGAAAATTAGAATTAAAAAAAATACTATGGAGTGTTATGCATCATATTATTCTACACAAAAATTTGGAAGACACCATTTTAGAATGTTATGTAGAATCCCATCTCTTCTTTGTTAACCCTGAAGGTTAAAAGAATGCAATAATCTGGAAAAGGATGAAAATGATGGTGATAAACTGAGAAAAGATGCAAATGATAGTACAAATTTTTTGAAGAAACCATAAAACTAAAAAGCTCAAGACACTTTCAGAAGCATCCAAAATAGTTTTAGAAGCATCAACTTAACAGAACAACGCACCTAATTCAGTTTGTGGTCAAAGAACAAAATGTGTTTGTTTGGAGGACTTCGGTCGACGGTCAAAAGCATTAGGGATGTTTCAGAATGAAGAGATCGAGTGTGAAGAGATAGGCGTGAAGAGATGGAATTAATCCCCGGTGGCGATTTCGAATGGTGATTTCAAACAAGTGTGAAAACCAATTTCGAACGACGTCAAGAACGGGTGTGGGATAGGGCTTCCCCAACATCAAGAACGGCGATTTCAGATGTCCATTTCAGATGACATAGGCTTTATTTTTCAAAGACGAGAGGAGTGAATGACATATGTTTACTTTTCGAAGACGAAGAGGCGTGAAGAGACTGCGGCGTGACGAACGACGACGTGAAGCAGATGATTTCAAAAACTCAAGCGTGACGACAATGTGAAGGTGGAGATTTCGAAAACTTAGGCGTGAAGAAGAAGAAGCGTTTTCTAGAGCTTTTCACGCGTTTTCTTGTTTTGATAAGAGACTTCCCACGATCGTTTCTTTTTTTAAAAAAATTATTTAATAACCTTGACATTTCTAACATCAAGAAAAGTATTTCTCTTGACGTTTCTAAAAAAGGTCAAGAAATTCATAAAATTATTTTTCCTTCCGCATTTTCATAAAACTTCTTGACGTTTTAAAATGTCAAGAATTTATTAGATTTTTCTTGACGTTTTAAAAATGTCAAGAAAAAATACTTATCATTTGACGTTTAAAAAATGTCAAGAAAGTCGAATTAATAAAAATTCTTGACATTTTAAAAACGCCAAGAATTGAATAGATATTACTTGACGTTTTTAAAACATCAAGAACAAATACATATTATTTGACTTTTTAAAAACGTCAAGAAAGCAGAAAATTGGCAAACCTCATTCTTTTCAGAAAAATTCTTGACGGTTTATCTTTGAAATCACCCAATTCTTGACATTTTTTTAAAAAACCGTCAAGAAAGGAAAACACCAACTATCAAGAAAGGGTCTTTTTGTAGTAGTGGTTTCTTATTAAATTTTTTGCATGAATAAGTAGAAGTTTTTAGAATTTAAATTAAAATGTATGTATAGATTGTAAATTGAAATTGTTAGTGTTTTTGAATTAAAATGTATATTGAATTGTTTAAGAATCAAATTATCTGTATGAATGAAATTTTTAAAATTATAATATGTAGTGTTTAAATTATTGAAATTGTGATTATGATTGTTATAGAGAGATTTAACTGTATTGAAATTGTTGAATTGATGAAATTGATGAATTTGAAAATTTCTAAATTGTTGAAATGGTTTAAATACTTGAAATTTTTTATTGATTTGTTGTGGCTATCATGTAGTTATGGTAGCTTATAGTTTATTGTTTGTGAACATGATTTGTTTGTTAGAAATAAGGTAGTCTTTATTTAGTTAGAATTATGGTGGCCCTTAATGTATGATAATTTGTTCGTAGTGTTAGGTAGCTTCTAACGCTTGTTAGTTGGAAGTGTTAGATAGATTTTTTAGTTTAAACTTAGATATAGTGAAAGTTAGGATATTGGATACTTGTGAGGTGTGGCTTATTCATGGAGTAAATTTAGCAGTCGAGAGAAGAAATGTAAGACTAATTACACACATTTATGTTCTAGGTCTTTAACGATGGACAAAGGTTGGATGAAACTTAGGAATTAGTTATCACTTGAGTATAGAGTGTAAGTTTTTCCAATTTTTAGAAGTTTCCAAGTATCATGTCGATGAGTATGGATGAATAAGGTGCCATGCAAGAGATGTATGAACTTGAGTTGGGACTCATTAATGGGTATGGCGAAAGACATTTATTAACGATTGGAATATACCCCTCCTACACAGATTGAGTGTATCATGGAGAGCTAGTGAACTTGTATAGTAGAAAGATTTGATGAAGGAACTAGTAGTGACTCTTCCATGGGGAAACTAACAGTGACCCCTTTCATGAAGGAACCAATAGCAATCTGTTTCCTAAAGACAACGAAATGTTGGGTATGTTGAATGATTTACAAGCTTCGATTAAACACGAAGAAGAAACGATGGAGGAAAGCTTGGAGAATGACATGTCGTTCAATAGTGGTGTAAAAGAGGAGATGGCAAATGTATTTCAGGAGTTATTAAACCAAGTACATCGTGAGCTATACCCTTGTTGTTCAGAATTTTCATCCCTGAACTTTTTGGTTACGTTAATGCTTGTGAAGGTTCTCAACGGTTGTATTATATTGGAAGGAGTTTGAGGATTTGCAACATTATCCGACCTGTGGGTAGTCTCAGTACAAGGTTAGTCATAACACAGGGAATTGTTTTTTCACAAGGTATTGCGACACTTTCCTTTGATACCGAGATTACATAGATTGTTTGTATGGCAAGAGGGCTTGTCTAAAATGAGATGGCATAAGGATAAACGAGTCAAAACGGAGGACGTGTTAAGACATCCAACTTATGAAGAGGGATGAAAGCATTTTGATTCTGAATTTTCTCAGTTCTGTTCAGATCCATGGAACGTTTGTTTGGGATTAGCTGTTGATGGATTCAATCAGTTGGGGCATATGAGTACCGCCTACAGTATATGGCTTGTGGTGTTAATTCCTAACAATTTGCCACCTTGAAAATTCATGAGAGAGTCCAAATCTATACTTCACTAGAGATGAACGAAATGATGATAGCATTCCCAAAGACGAGGTGCTTTATTAGTTTAAAGTGTTCATGTAGAAGGTACAACCATTAGGTGCGACTAGTTCACGATCTCTATCACAAAAAGAGAAAAACCAAGCACATTGGTACATCTTGAACAATGTAGATGAAATTGTTAAGTACTGCAAGTACGTACTTTGAACTTTATACTAGTATGTTTCATACTTTGAACTCTATACTAGTACGTTTAGTTAAGTTATGTTGTCACAAATACTTACAACTATGAACTTTAGAAAACACTTTAGGTTGGTACGTCGTCAAGTAAACAATGTTGCGACTTATTCAAAACACATCAACGAGTATTTCTTGATTGGTTCAGAGATCAGGTATGTAGAGTACATAAATCCATTTGGAATTGATCTAGGCTTATTTCAGACTTATATTCATTAACAAGACAATTTCAGGTCATGGAAACACGTGAGAGGGATAACCGTTCTCATGATTTCTTCTCACTTGCGATAGGACTTTCATTTGATGTTCGATCCTATAGGGGTGTATCGTGGATGGGGTATGACTTAACACGATAGATTGTGATTTCTGATGCACAACAAAAAACTAGTGGAGTCATTGTAGTCAGTGAAAGCGCCAACAACAATTTTTACGATGTATTAGATGAAGTTCTTTCCACTCAATATTCGATGGGACGTTGTATTTGGCTATTCAAGTGTACATGGTTTGACACAAACAAGAACAAAAACCGCAGGACACATGTCGAATTAGGCTACAAATCAATCAATATGTCTCGTTTTTGGTTCTCTGGGAACCAGTCATTCTTGCAAATCTAGGCACATCAAATCTTTTATATTGACGATCCAAAAAATAATGCCAATTGGAAGGTTGTTCAGGTGGTCCAAAATAAACGTATATGGGACATGCCCAAAGTGGAAGACTCGACGTGTGGATGATCACATTGATAATGACACCCTGTGCAGACTCGACGTTGATCTTACAGTGATGGAAAGACCAATATTGTGCGTCATGTCGTTGACGACTTTATAAACTATGATAATGAACAATTATCCGTTCAAAGCGGATCAAGCGAAGCCAAATAATAATAATGACGAATCACGTATTCACATATATTTTGTTTTTTATATATTCAATTTTCAAGTACTCTCATATGTTTAATTAATTCTGGTATATATGTCCTTAGGTACTACTATGTCTAATTTTCCTGTCAGTTTCGATGACAGTGATTCTCTTTTTTATTTTAATGCCGAGGAGTTTAATAACATAGGAGGCACATCATCGGTGAGTGACACATTAGGTTAGTCACCGTTATACAAACAATTAATTGCATAAGCCTGAAGTTTTGTTTATGAAATTATTTTGTTTTTGTAGATGGCTGTGAACCTACTGCTCACACTCCTAAGAGACGGGAGCACTCGAGGAACATGGAGTTGGATAGATATGT
>CM046894.1:1937000-2008359 GCA_025688845.1 Cucumis hystrix
CCTAAGAGACGGGAGCACTCGAGGAACATGGAGTTGGATAGATATGTTGCATGAAATGGGAAGATCATCATATCTATCACTCTAGGACAAGATAAGTCGATCTCACCACACACTGTTCGCTTCACCTGTACCATCGACATGGTAACGCAGACGACAGTCACAAAAGAGGGAAAACAGAGAGAGTGAAACGGCAGTCGATGGTGAGATACAATCAGCGTTCGACAGAGCTTAGACGTAGGCAAGTTTCTGCCTTATATCGACAGCGAACAGTGCTTCTTTGCCCCAGTATTCTGGTGGTGATCGGCGTCCGATAGAAGCAAATTTCTTGCTTTGAAGTTTCATTTCGTCAAGTCTAAGCGTTAGGTTACAACATGTCCATTTCAGTGTTGGGTTTCGACAGGTTTGTTGAAACGTTGGATTTGTGGCTGGTTTTCAACGACTTTGGACTGGTCTCGACATCAGTTCAGCATGGGTCTCTCAGTCTCTCTTGGCATTTTTCGTTGACCGTATAGTTGGGTTTTTTTAGGTTAATTACAGATTACTTATTGTGTTGAACTCTGTAATTGTATCCTATTATTGCTCTTAATAAAATCCCTCCAAGCTGGTTCTCAAAGTGGATGTAGACCGAATTGGTAGAACTACTATATATTGTTGTGTCGCTTATTATCGCTTTCATTGTGATTATCTGGCTGTTGTGTTCTACTTGTTTAGATTGTGTTCTCTAATTAGTGTATAAAACTATACCAAGTGGTTGGGAGTTTGGTATAGTCATAACAAGTGGTAATAGAACTTGGGTGTGTTATTCCCAACTAGTGGTATTGAAGCTTCATTTGATCCAAAAGAAGATTTGGGTTTTGTGTGGTAGTTTGCAGTTCACATATTCTTGGTTGAATTAGTTCTATAAAGATGACTTCAACACGATTTGAGGTGGCTAAGTTTGAAGGGATGGGTGATTTTGCTCTTTGAAGGAAAAAGATTAGAGCTATTTTAGTTCAACAAAAAGTAGCTAAAATCTTAGATGTAGAGAATCTTCCGGAAACTATTACAGAAAGTGAGAAAAAGGATATGGATGAAATAGCCTATTCAATGATCCTTCTGTATCTGTCAGATGACGTGCTTAGGCTTGTAGATGAGGCTACTACTACAGGGGAGTTGTGGAAGAAGCTAGAAAGTCTTTACTTGACAAAGCCATTACCAAATCAATTATATCTAAAAGAGAAATTCTTTGGATATAAGATGGACCAAATTAAAGGCTTAGAAGAGAACTTGAATGAATTTCAGAAAAGTATAGTTGATCTCAATAACATCGGTGAGAAGATGTCGGATGAGAATCAAGCAGTGATTCTTTTAAATTCATTACCTGAAACATATTGAAAGGTTAAGGCAACTATTAAATATGGTCGGGATTCATTGATAATGAATGTAGTGTTAGATGCCTTAAAGGCTAAAAATCTCGAAATTAAGAAAGAACGCATGGATGGAAAGTTACTCATGGCCAAAGGAAGAACTGACAAAAAGAACTAGAAAGGAAAAGAGAAGAGTTCCAGGATGAATTTAAAGGGGGAAGCTCAAAAGTGTTTCCTTTGTCATAAAGTACACTTTAAGAAACATTGCCCTTTGAATAAGAGCAAGGAAGCATCAAATAGCAAGCATGCAGCTGAGACTAGTGCATCAAATGTTATTGATGGGTATGATTTTGATTTAGTAGAGGTCTTGATGGTGTCTCACGGGGATATGCAAGATGTTTGGATCATGGATTCAGAGTGCACGTATCACATGACTTCTAATCGGGATTTTCTGATTGACTTTCAGAAAAATGATGGGGGAAAAGTCTTAATGGGTGATAGCGATACTTGTGATATCAAGGGAACTAGGTCAGTTAAAATTGCAACACATGACAGGATGATAAGAAAACTCACAAATGTGAGGTATGTTCTAGAACTCAAATGCAATCTAATATCTCTTGGTGAATTAGATAGATCAAGTTATGTTTTTAAATCTGAGAACAGAGTTTCGAAAGCTACCAAGGGCTCTTTGGTTAAATTAAGGGGAACAAGGAATGGTCTGTATGTGTTGGAAGGTACTGCAGTTTCAGGTAGTGTTACTACTAAATCAGAGCAGCAGAAACAGTAAGCAGTTTATCATGTTGTGGCAGAGGCTAGAATTGATTCTGGAGTACGACTATCAGGGAAAAGTTTAGATGTATCTAGTGAACAGTCACCACTAGTTTCATAAACAAAGGCTACAGATGAGTCTAAATTTGATGGTGTACAGTCTCAACAGGAGAGGACTTTGATTGATGAGAGAGTTTTCAATGATGGTATTATATCTGAGTCGAAGAAACAATGGAAGGATGCTATGGAAGCAGAGTTGTTCTCTTTGAGAAGGAATCAAACATGGTCATTGGTTCCAAAGCCTCCTATTAAGAAACTCATTCAAACAAAATGGATTAAGCCAGGAGGTGATAGTAAGCCTGGGTATAAGGTTAGGTTGGTAGCCAAGGTTCTTCCAGCTTATAGGTTTAAGTACCGGTTAGATGAACTGAAGGTTAATTTTGGATGATAGGGTGATTGGGAGAATCGCTTTGGTGTCTTAAATAGCTTGTCGTGAGGGAGATTTTTAGAAAAATGACAAGTATTTAAGAGTTAGTAAAATGAGTTTTAAGTTAAGGGTAGAGTGGTAATTTGCCTTTATGGCAAATTTGTAATTATTCTCATCTTCTACCTTAGGTCTTTTAATTAGACAAAAGAAAAGAGGAAAGGGAGAGGGCAGCCGACAGTCATGAAATAGGGAAAATGGAGAGAGTGAAATGGCAGTCGACGGTAGGATACAATCGGCGTTAGATCGAGCTTAGAGGTCGACAAGTTTCTGCCTTATATCAACAGCGAACGGTGTTTCTTTGGCCAGTATTCTGGTGGTGATCGACGTTGGGTAGTAGCAAATTTCTTGCTTCGGAGTTGCATTTCATCGTGTCTAAGCATTGGGTTACGACAGGTCTACTTCAGTGTTGCCTTTCGATGTGTTTGTTGAAAAGTTGGATCTATGGCTAGTTTTCGACGAATTTGGGTCTCGACATCAGTTCAACATGGGTCTCTCAGTCTCTCTTGGCATTTTTAGTTGATGGTTTAGTCGGGTCTCTTAAGGTTAATTACAGATTGCTTATTGCATTGAACTTTGTAATTGTATCCTATTATTGCTCTTAATAAAATCCCTTCAAGCTGGTTCTCAAAGTGGATGTAGATTGAATTGGTCGAACATCGTTGTGTCGCTTATTATCGCTTTCATTGTGATTATCTGGTTGTTGCGTTCTGCTTAGATTGTGTTCTCTGATTAGTGTATAAAACTATATCAAGTGGTTGGGAGTTTGGTATAGTCATAACAAGTGGTAATAGAACATGGGTGTGTTATTCCCAACATGTGGGATACTTCTTCAGTTCGTTTTCTTAAGTGAACTGATGTTACACCGGAGTACATCGAACTCGTGAAGGTCGCTTTACAGGTAAGTTTTTAAATCACCTGTACATATATGTTACCTACGTATATATATAGAATCCTAATCCGTGTGTACTTTTATTTTGTAGCAATGGTTCATGCTGGATTTCACAAATCCAACACTTACTCGATTTGTTGAGCATCAAATCCTCACCACCTAGAAGGAGTTCACAGATCCAACAATTTTAAAAAGTTCAGTGATTCTGAACCGATACGTGCCAACCCGCCCCCAGATTGAAGAATTGTGTGCAAGATTGACACTTCCTATGCGACCGCTACCTTACTAAAAAATTTCAGGTGATTTAGAACTTTTAATGTTCTCAAACGGTAGTTCATTTTTTTGTATGTAACATTTTCATTGTTTGTATGTAGGAGCAATTAACTATTAACATAGTTGCTAGAGCAAAGCAGCCCTACAACCATAGTAGCGGCGCCAATTCGTTTCTACAACGATAGCACGAGCTCGCTGAACAATGGAGTCTTCTAGTCAACTGTATGGAGTTGTTCAAGGATACAGATGCGCACTCGGGGTGGTTAGTTCGTTTCACCGACGGTTGCAGATGCTCATGTAAAATTTTGTGATACTTTTGTCTTATTTTGTACGTAAATTTAATTTACAGGTTTTACTTAATTAATAAATTTTTTATTACAGAATCAAATGCTGGAATTCCAGTCCCAACCCACCCCATAGGGTTTTCAACCACTCTCTAGGGACGAGATATGCAAGACAGTCTTGGGTAGACGATCAGGATACTCAAAAGGTCTTGGTTGGAGCCACAGCTCAATGTCTAGACACGTTGCTAAACGTTCTTTGTCTACATCCTATGAGCGAGAGATGCACGTCAGGGAGGTTATCGAACTAAAAGCTCGTCTTCAAGAAGTAGAAGAAGAAAGTAACCGAAAGCACGAAGAAAATGCTTGACAGATGGAAGAAATGAAGAAGATGATTGAAGAACTCACTCGGGCATACCTTGATTTCATTGAGGTGTAATTTTCAACTTTTATGTTTTTCAATTTCTTATTGGTGATATATGTTTAAACTTAATTTCGTGTCATTGTAAGTTAAAAGGCATGGGGGAACTGCGTCTGTACTGCTTACATTATGTTTTTAGTTTTTAGTTTTCATTATTCATGTGTTTCCCAAACTATAAACGGGTACTATTTTGTATATTTGAATTAATTTTAATATAAATTTGATTTGGTTGTTTACTAATTTTATGTTAGCTGTTTTTAAAATTTTGAATTAATTTAAATCGAATTCAATCCCAATAGCAAAATGAATAATAATAAATAATAATAAATATTATAAAAAGGTTTTTAGACGCACCAAATGCATCGAGAATGGACGCCTCTAACGACGCGGTGTGGGTCATTCATTTAAGTTGGCGTACACAACGACATCGACAATACCATATTGTCGACGTGTTGACCAAATGTCGACATTACCCTATTGTTGATGTGTTGACCATGTCGATGAAGCACTCATGACACACTCCCCGATGTGTGTTTCTGTGTCGGCATAGACATTTTCGATACATTTTTTATTTTTGACGATGCATGTATGCATCGACAGAGCCCCTACTTCTTGTAATGACAACACAACTTTCTGCTCATGTATACATTTCCGTAAGCAAAAGTGATAATGTGCCCACACAATGAAAATGTGTGGGTACAACATATCTTTTTGCCGACATTTTTTGTTAGATTTCCAGAACAAACTATCCCCAAAGAAAAAAATTCTTGTAATGCCATGTCAGTGAACTCTCTTCACTGATGAATCTTAGGCTCCCTCAAAAATAAAGAACTCCTTGTTTGTGGCTAATTTGTCTTAGCCTCTTCCCCTAACACTGAAAACCTCTTCTTGCCGGCAATGACTTAGGCCCCCCCTAAACCATAATTTTCTTCATAGTATTGCCCTTCAACAGATGAAATTTTCATAGCGGAATACATGAGCAATCCGAGCAAAAACGTAACACAATGGGTCATACAAGAAGAAACTCCTACTAAAAAAACAAATGCAACTTGGATGATAATCAGACTCAGCTTGCTCATAAATGACAACCCTAAACGAGTTCATAATCTGCTTTAAATATTCAAATCCAAGAAGAAATTAAAAATAACTCATATTTGGAAAAGGTAAGTCACTCTTCAATAAAGGAAATGTGATAGACTCCCCATAGTAAAGGTGTATTCACGTAGGGATAAAAGTGGGAGGAAGAAAGAATGATTGAGAGTTAGTTAGTAATTTCCTTTGTGTGGGCCCTTAGGAGTATGGCTGTTAGAGTGGGGCTCAGTATTCTGTTAATTTTCTTAGTGTTTGCCTATTTAGGCATTCTGAATGTTGGGGGTGGGTATTTTTTTGTTAAATGATTTTGGTATAGACTATCATTAGAAAAGTTTGGAGAGATTGGGGAGCTCTCAAATCCTTCCCCATAGTTGATAAATAAAATTGTGGCTAAGGCCTTAACAATTTTGGTATCACAGCTACCTGTCCTGGAATGGTTGGTAAGATGGAAGCTCGGGTAATCGGTTTGGAAGAAAGTTTGGAGGGAGTAACCACAGGGATGACTGAAATAGAAAGTAGAGTAGAGCAAAATTTTTGCAAGCAGAAGAACGACAATTAGCATTTGAAAGCAAGATGGAAAAACAGTTTGCGGAGGCAGAAATTCGAAGGAGAATGGCCGAACAAAAAATTGAGAATAATCTGTCAAAGTTGAGTGAGGACATGAAATTGTTAATACAAGGGAAGGGAGTGATGGGAAGTGCTTCCAAAGGATCCACGTCTAGCGAAAGAACAATTACAGACAAGGGAAAGGGTATAATGGATGAGGAACAAGCTCATGAAGAAAAAAGCGAAGTGAAAACTAACCCGGTTACGAATGAAGGAATCAGAGTACCTTGTGCACCAAACAAGTGGGAGATACCCCTCTTCGACATGAGATTAAGAAAATTAGAGGTACCAATATTTAAGGGAGAAGAAGAAGAAAATGTGGATGGATGGTTACATTGCGTCGAGCATTATTTTGTGGTGAATAGATTGACGGAGAGAGATAAACTGGATGATGCGGTTCTTTGTTTGGAGGAAGAGGCATTGGATTGGTGTCAGTGGAAAGATGATCGAACGAAGATTAGTAGTTGGGAGGAATTCCGGCAGCTTTTATGGGCAAGATTCAAGCCGTCTGATCAGGGGGATAAGCACGCGAGGTTGATGAAATTGCAGCAAGAAACCACCGTGAGGGAATATCGACGACGATTTGAGCAGTTTTCGACCGGCCTTAAGGATATGAGTGATGCAGCCCTAGAAAGTAAATTTGTGTGTGGGCTAAGGGAAGAAATCCAAAGTGAGATTCGTAAATTAAATCCAGTGGGCCTAGAAGCAAAAATGTTAATGCCCAAGTAATAAAAGATGACCAAACAGTCCAATTAAAAAGGATACATGGGGTGGGTGAAAACCTAGTTTGTTAAATAAAACATCTGGTAGTGGGCCGAATGGGTAAGGAAATCAAACCGGATCAAAGGTAATGGATCACTTTGCAACATCAAGAACCATTACGATTAATCCTAGCAGAAATTCGTCTTCATCATCGACATCAATCACTTCCCCTCACGATTCTAAAGCGAAAAACTCGATGGCTCAACCTTATTGCAGAATGACTGATAGTGAAATGAGAATGAAGAAGGAAAAGGGGCTATATTTCTGATGTGACGAGAAATTCAGTCCGGGGCACAGTTACAAAAGACGAGAATTAAATATCATTGCTATTCAAGAAAGGGAGGACTTAAGTGAGGAAATTGATAAAGTAATAGAGGAGACTGAAGATGAGAATAAGGAAATCAATACTAAGATTGCGAATTTGTCCTTACATTCGTTGGTAGGTTTTAGTTCTCCCAAAACCATAAAAATAAAAGGCGAAATCAGGAATCACGAAGTTGTCGTGTTAGTTGATGGGGGAGCTACAAATAACTTTATTTCGGAGGAGGTGGTCAAGGAATTAAAAATTTCAGTGGAAACCTTAGATGCTTATGGCGTTGTTTTGGGAACCGGGGGTGTAATTCAAGCAACAGGAATGTGTAAGGATATGAATCTGGCAATCGCCAATTTATCGATCACCCATGATTTCCTTCCTCTACCACTTGGGAGTGCAGATGTCATATTAGGAGTTACATGGCTGAAAACGTTGGGGAAAGTAATGTTCGATTACAAGTTATCAGAGATGGAATTTTCATTGGGAGAATTTTTGTTGATTCTACAAGGGGATAGAAGCGTCGTAAAATCACAGGTGTCACTAAAATCAACGATGAAGACTTTTGAGCAGGAAGATCAAGGAGTGTTAATCGAGCTGAGTACAGTCGAACAATGCGGAACGAAAGAGTCAAAGGATAATCTAGCAGACTGTTTGAGTAATCTAAAACCCGAAGTTCAAAGAATTCTTTTGTCTTTTGGTAGTGTGTTTGAACCCAGTAATCAGTTGCCATCGCCTCGCGATCATGATCATGCTATTGAATTAGAGCCAGGGGCCCAGGCAGTGAATGTGCGACCTTATCGCTACCCTCAATTCCAGAAAGATGAGATTGAGAAACTAGTGAAGGAAATGTTGTTAGCCGGAATTATCCAGCCATGCAAAAGTGCCTTTTCAAGTCCGGTGCTCCTTGTAAAGAAGAAAAACGGTAGCTGGCGATTCTGCGTGGATTATAGAGCACTGAATCTTGCCACCATACCAGATAAGTATTCGATTCCCATTGTTGATGAACTATTAGATGAATTATTCGTGGCAACCATATTTTCAAAAATTGATCTAAAGTCAGGCTATCACCAGATTAGAGTGCGAGTTGCCGATGTTCACAAGACGGCGTTTCGTACGCATGAAAGGCACTACGAATTTTTCGTGATGCCATTTGGGTTGAAGAATGCTCCGGCCACTTTTCAATCAGTAATGAATGATATTCTCCACCCGTACTTACGCAAATTTGTTTTGGTTTTCTTCGACGATACCCTAATCTACAGCAAGTCATTAGAGGAACATTTGCACCAATTAGCAATGGTTTTAGAAACCTTAGTAGCTCATAAACTGGTGGCGAATTTTAAAAAATGTCAATTCGCAGTAGATTGAATTGAATATTTGGGCCACATTATCTCATTCGATGGGGTGGCAGCGGATCCAACGAAAATAGCGGCTATGGTTAAATGGCTAGCACCCAAGAATGTGAAGGAATTGCAAGGTTTCTTGGGTCTTATAGGTTATTATCGAAAATTTGTGGCAAACTATGGTTCTATTGCACTACCCTTAACACAATTGTTAAAGAAAGGAAAGTTTTAGTGGAATGAGACAGCAGAAAAAGCGTTCCAGCAGTTAAAATCTGCTATGATGTCGGTATCAATGTTAGGTATTCCAGATTTTACCCAAGGTTTTGTGCTGGAAACTGATGCTTCGGGTATTGGCATTGGGGCTGTCCTAATGCAGCATCAACGTCCAGTGGATTTTTTCAGTCAAGCTTTGCCCATTACCCATAGGTTTAAAGCTGTGTATGAACGGGAACTTATGGCAATTGTGCGGGCTGTTCAAAAATGGTGCCCATATCTGTTGGGTAAGCCTTTTGTGGTGCGTACGGATCAAAAAAGTTTGAAGTTTCTTCTTGAACAACGAGCTATTGGGGGAGAATATCAGAGATGGATCGCTAAACTATTGGGGTATGATTTTGTGATTGAATACAAGAAGGGATTTTAAAACAAAGCAGTTGATGCTTTATCGTGATTACCACCGGTATTTGAATTGGGTCTCATAAGTGTTGTGGGCAGGCTCAATCCTTCGGTTTTCATGGATCAAGTGGCTGGGAATGAAGCTCTTAATAGTATTCGGTTATCCATGATAAATGAACAGCCAACTCCGGAGGGATATTCGCTACAAAGAGAGGTTCTATGCTATCACGACCGTTTGGTTCTTCCGAAGGATTCCCCTACTATCCCTTTATTATTAACGGAGTTTCATAACAGCCCGATAGAGGGACATTATGGCATGTTGAAAATGTATCAAAGGCTAGCAAGGGAGGTATATTGGCGAGGTATGTTGCTGAATGTTCGGTTTGTCAACAAGCCAAATATTTGTCATTAACATCAGTCGGTCTTCTTCAAGCATTACCCATTCCAAACCGTGTATGGGAGGATATTTGTATGGTTTTATTGAGGGTCTTCCTAAATCCGAGTGTTATGATGTCATATTGGTGGTTGTGGATCGACTTTCCAAGTATGCACATTTCATTCCTTTGAAGCATCCTTTTGGTGCAAAAGTTGTAGTTGCTGTCTTTATGCTTGAAATCATTCGTTTGCATGGATGCCCCCGAAGTATAGTGTCAGATCGTGATCGTATTTTCACAAGTCTATTTTGACAGGAGTTGTGGCGTTTGTTGGGAACTCAGTTAAGACGAAGCACCACTTACCATCCCCAAACAGATGGTCAAACAGAAGTTGTCAATGGAGGGGTGGAGACGTATCTGCGATGTTTTGCTATGAACAAACCTAAACAGTGGGCTAAATGGCTAGCTTGGGCTGAATTGAGCTATAATACAACTGTCCATACAGCCACATTGATGACCCCCTTCGAGGCTGTCTATGGTCGGCCACCTCCCGCTATATTATCGTACGTGAAGGACTTGAGCCCGGTGAATGAAGTAGATCATTTGATGAAGGAAAGAGATGAAATTCTGGGAATTTTAAAGGCCAATTTACTGAAGGCATAGCAGCGAATGGTCAAATACTCCAATGTTAAACTACGGGAGGTACAGTTTGAGGTGGGTGATTGGGTTTACGTGAAGTTACGCCCTTACTGACAGTCCTCTCTCGACCATTTTAAGCACCCCAAATTGGCCCCAAGATTCATTGGCCCATTTATCATTGTGGCACGAATTGGTCCGGTTGCATATCGTTTGACCCTTCCCAAGGAGTCGCTTATTCACCCTGTCTTTCATGTTTCAGTTCTTCGAAAGGCCGTAGGTTCAAACAGGCCTCTATTTCCAATTTCAAAAGATTTGGCTACTGATTTGTCGATGCAATTGTCTCCGATAGAGGTGTTAGGAGTTCACAAAACCAGAGAAAAGGGGGACAACTTAAAAGTCTTGATTTGTTGGAGCGGCGGTACACCTGAAAGTGCTACATGGGAATAAGCCACTCTTATTCAAGAATAGTTTCCTGAATTCCATCTTGAGGACAAGGTGGCTCTTTGGGGGGTGGGTAATGATAGACACCCCATAGTAAAGGTGTATTCACGTAGGGATAAAAGTGGGAAGAAGAAAGAATGATTGAAAGTTAGTTAGTAATTTCCTTTGTGTGGGCCCTTAGGAGTATGACTGTTAGAGTGGGGCCCAGTATTCTGTTAATTTTCTTAGTGTTTGCCTATTTAGGTATTTTGAATGTTGGGGGTGGATATCTTTTTGCTAAATGATTTTGGTATAGACTCTCATTAGAGAAGTGTGGAGAGATTGGGGAGCTCTCAAATCCTTCCCCATAGTTAATAAATAAAATTGTGGCTAAGGCCTTAACAAAATGATATCGTATAATACAACTTGAACAACATAATTCCATAAAAGGAAAGTATTATGAAGGAATATCTATTAATTTCAAATTCAGATGTTAAAGACTTCTTAAAACATTTGAATAAATCACTGCCTTAGACTTTGAATAAATCACTGCTTTAGAGAAGTGTAAAATCAGCTCCTAAAATTTCCAACTATTAACCATAGAGTATTTTTAGTACAACATATCTTCAATCTTCTCACATTTTGCATGGAAAGTTATGCCCATTATTGCGAAGTTAAACCCATTTTAGGTTTTAACCATAAGAGTTGAAACAAACTTTTAACGCACTTTTAGTTTTGATGTACAAGCATTAGTGTGCAAAATGTAGATGGCAGCAAAAATAATTAGCGCATGCACATGAAAATTATTCCACATTTAATTGCACACATTGGTAAGCATTGGCTAATTGGCCGCCATAGAATTCCATTCGTAATTATGCCACGACCTAAACTCAGTAATACAAATATATGTGATATATCTTACATTACTCAAAAATTAAATTGAGAAGAAAAAAAAAAACTCTGAGTTCACTCTCTATGAATTTAAAATCATATTCATACTTAATTTAAAGAAGCTTTTTAAAAAATATTATTAAAATTTGCAACTAAAAGTAAAAGCATGTATCACAATATTATTGTTAGAGAATGAAAACTTTCATCACAAAACACACAACGAGAATGAAAACTTTCATGACACACAATAAGAAATAAAATGTTGCAATTCGGTAAACAACAGATTTTGCGATGATAGATTCTCGATCGATCACAACTTATCTCATGCATCATTTATCAAATTAACGAAAAAAATGTAAATAGTAAAATTTGGAACTAATTAAAAATGGATATGTATAGTCCCAAATAGAAATTAAATATGTAAGTTGAAAATTATAGAAGATACCACGCGTATTGTTGTAACTAGAGGATCAAATAAAATAGGGGTAATTATAATTGGTGTCAATTTTAGGAGTAATAATTAAGGATATAAAAACATTTAAAAAAAATTACAAATATAGCAAAATCTATAAGTGGTAGGCTTCTATTGCTGATAGACTTTTATGATCTATCATTGATAGACCAATATTTACAACATGGTCTATATGTGATAGGCTTCTATAATTTATAGGCTTTTACAGATTTTGCTATATTTGCAAATTTTTTAAAATGTTGGTATATACTTAATTATTTTGAATGTAATTGTTATATTTGCAAAAAAAAGATTTAGAGGAAAGACCTAAATTATCCATGATATTTCACAAATGTCCTAATTTTTCAATTATTATCTAAACTAGAAAATCGTGGTATTTTTAGACAATTTTAACCTACATTTAATTATTTAAAAACAAATTATATCCGTAAATCTTAAATATTTTTTTAATATTTTTGAAAATCTTAAAGAATTTTTTTCTTAATTATCAATTTATTATATCAATTGTAACTTCCTTAATTATTATATCATATATATTTATATTTACTAATGTAATATTTGTTTATGTACTTCCTCTTTTATTTTAATCAATACGTTAGACTTCATTTTACGTAGCTTTTGTCTTACTGGGTTGCATTCTGGCTTCAAAGGAACATGATGTACGACAATATCCGCATTTAATTCTGGCATATCTTGATAACTCCAAGCAAAAATATCTAAGTACTCACGTAACAATTTGATCATTTTTTTTCGAGCTCCAATGGTCATTGATGTACCAATTTTTACCTCTTTTGATTCCTCTTGAGAACCCAAATTGATTATTTCAACTAGCTCTTGGTGAGGACCTAGGACCTTATCTTCTTCTTCTACCATTCTTAACAGTTCTGAGGATATTCTTCTAGCATCTTGATCGTCACTTTCTTTGTCAGATTCCATAGTGTATATTAAGGTATCAGTGGTAGAACTGGAATTATAAACATCTTCGTTCTTATGAATGTTGTCTATGAAAATGTTTGGACTTTTGTGTTTAATTTGCAAAACACAAGAAAGAAAGCTGAGAGAAGAAGAACTTAGAAAGAATGAAAGGAAAATGCAAAGATTTTATTAAATAACAAAAAAAAGTACATTCATATTATAAAGCAAATAAAAAACTATGGTCTTGGGTAGAGCTACTCGAAAATTAACGAAATTTGACAAATAAAAACTTAATTATTACTCTTGAAATTCTCTTGAAAATGTAGATAGATCTATAACATCCCAATTGTTAAGCTCGAAATCAAGTGGATATGCATAAAATGTTTCACCCTCAAATGATGCTTCTTGTGTCACTGCTGCAATTAATAAACTCTCCATCTTCGTTAACAAACAATCCTTTGAATCAGAGTCATGTGATGAGTATTTTATACCAGCACTCTTGAAAGTATCATATAATGCTAGTATAAATTTTAGACCTGGATCAAACTCCAACATCTCTAGCTTTGCCAAACGTTTTTTCTTCTTTTCTTCTTGAAGCCTAATCTTATAATATACGGATGGCGTATAGCCCAAACCAAACCTCCCATCATTGCTCGGTGTGTTTAGAAGTATTTCTAAGTTTTAATTAAAAGAAATATCTTCCACCTCTCATCACCCTAGTGGTCATAACTTCCATTTTAGGCCTGTGTGACTTTATTACTTTATCTGTAGCTACTTCTATCATAGTTGCATGAGGAATTTCAAAAGAGCGAAAAGGACACTCTAATGCTTCCTCTACTGCCTCAACAGATGGGGTTGATATCGGTTTTGTTATCAGGAAATCTTCCTCTCCCATCAAATAAATCATCCTACGCCCAACAATAAATTTTAATTTTTGATGTAATGTGGATGGCACCACTCCTACAAAGTGAATCCAAAGACGTTTTAACAAAAAACTGTAAGTAGGTGTTATTTCCATGACTTGAACAACTATATTGAAAGTACGTGGGCCAATTTTGATTGGTAATTCAATGTCACCGATTACTTCTCTACGTGACCCATTGAAGGCTCTCACAACCATAGTTCTTGATTTTGTGTGACATGTTCATTGGAAGCTTCAATAGTGTATATTTAGGCATTATATTAAGAGTTGAACCATTATCCACTAAAACTCTTGCTATGACGTAGTCTTTGCACTTCACTTGAATATGCAGTGCTTTTATATGGCCTAAACCTCTAGGAGAAATTTCATCATCCGTGAAGACTATGGAATTTGAAGACGTAATGTCTCCAATAATTTCGCTGAATTTTTCCACTAAAATGTCATGTCCAGCATGTGCCTTGTTCAAAATATCTAATAGTACTTTGCAATCAGGCTCTAAATTCAAAAACCAAGATAATAAAGATATTCGAGATGGAGTATGATGCATTTGCTTTATGATCTTATACTCGCTTTGTTTTACTATTTTTACAAATTAGTTTGCTTCCTCATCTATAATAGGCTTCTTGTATTCTACACCTTTTGCTATGATAGGCATCTTTACATCCTGCTCTTTGTCATGTTCATTCACATTTCTTTTCTCATTTTTCCACCTTTGCCTCAGTATCAAACGACCTGAAGGAATTGTTAAATTATCTGGTTTGTAACATCTTCCACTTCGAGTTATCCCGCTGATTTATGTAATATTATCAATTGAAGGACCTGTAATGACTTGACAATCATATCGCCATGTCATTGCTTTCAGATCCTTAAATTTGAAATGACTCGATACTTGGATCATGAGTTGTTTAGGATTGCAGGAAGTTGACTCATTATGACTTTCTTGATAAAAGACTGTCAAAGGCCTTAGTAAAAAGGAATATTCTTTTTTTTGCAACTTCATCCATTAATGCACATATTTTATTGCCTTTCATCTCATCTTTTCCTTGTCCTTTGTATACCGTGAGTATCTTTGAATCCATAAGTTGTTATACTTTAGATCTAAATTTACAACATTGTTGGATAACGTGACTTGTAACTCCTTGATGGAATATACAATGTCTGTTTTCATCGTACCCTTCGTATCTTATGTTGGGGTCCAAATATTCTGAACTAACATATCCTACTTCAAAAGCCCTTCCAAAAGGGTTTCCACAGGCATCACTATGTCATGGACTTCATTTTTACATTTTTCAACAAAGCAATCTACAACGTTCACTTTTGAATTTTCATGATTAGGCAGTGAATTGTTGTTGACATCTAGCTTCTCACCAGCTTTTTTAAAGCTTAACCATCCAGCATTAATTAAAGATTGCACCTTCCTTTTTAAAGCCAAACAATTTTCAGTTGATTGTCCCGCTCCTCCAACATGATAATCATATTGAGCATTTGAATTGTAACATTTTGGATAAGGAGGTTGTATAGGATTTATTAGGATAGGAGCTAACTGTCGATTTTGAATTAGCTTAGGTAAAAGCTCTGTATAAGTCATGGAAATTGGATCAAATCACCATGTATCTGAGTTGATCTTGCTACCCTGACCTTATACAAATGGTTGAGAAGAGTTTGAATTAATAGGTTTTGGGGCTCGAGAGAAAAAGTGAGCTGGTACATAGTTGTTATAAGGGATATGATAAACACATTGCTTATATATGAAGTAAAATTTTGGTCATGTCTTTGGCCAAAAATCGATTTATGGTTTCCTGAATTAGAAAAACCAATTGCATGAACCTCACCTTCTTTCTTCTTAGATGTTGTTCCTTTCTTTAATCCCACATACTCAGTTGAAGCCTCTGCTAACCTTCTGTGCTTTATCCCATATTCAATTTTTTCACCAATAACAATAATGTCAGAAAAATTTGTTGTAGCATTGTCAATCATTCAATCATAGAATGAAGCCAGCAAAGTATTCATAAATATAGATGTCATTTCTTTGTCTGTTAACGGTGCTTGAACCTCTACGGCCATATCTCTCCACCATTGAGCATATTCTTTAAAGCTTTCTGAACTCTTCTTCTCCATCCGTTGCAGGTCTAAACGATCTGGAGCCATATCAATATTATGTTTATATTGCTTTAGAAATGCATCAGCTAAGTCCTTCCAAACATGAATGTGTGCATTATCTAATTGAATATACCATCAAGTAGCTGGACCAGTCAAACTGTCTTGAAAGCAATGGGTCAACAATTTATTATTACGAATATGCGCTGCCATCTTTCTACAATACATTATAAGATGACTCCTTGGACACGATGATCCATAATATTTGTCAAATTCTAGAACTTTAAACTTTGCTGCAATGATCAAGCCCGGCACTAAGCACAACTGTGTTGAATCTATATTTCCATAAACGTGAGTCCCTTCAATTGCTCATAATCTTTCTTCCTAAATATCTAGTTTTTGCTTAGCCGAAGTGTTCTCATTTTGTCCCATGTCTTGAATTTTAGCATGTGCTTCCAATTGTTCTATATCTGGGATAGGAGGTGGAACAACAAAAAGTAGATTCATAGCAACATAGTGTTGAGTGGTTTGGGACTGCGGAACATTCATGTGGCATGGGGTAAATTCTGGAGGATAAATGGGATCATGGTGTCTTGAACTGGATTGCTTGATTGTGTTGTTTCTACGACGACTTCCTCTTTTCTTACTGAAAGCAATTCCAGTATTTTTGAAACTTGTTCCTCAAGATTATTAATATCTTGTCTCATTTTATCCATGCCTTTATTCTGCTCTTCCATGATTCAACTTTTATGTCTCGTATTGTAAGGACGACGAATTGAAGTAGGGCGAGCCATATTTTCTTTTGATGATTTTGAAAACTTTGAAGACCAAAGAGTGGGGAAAGAGAGAGAGAAAAAACAAATTTTATTAAATAATAAATTCAAATACAATAAATCTACACTAAATACAAACTTGACAGAATAAAAATCAAACTAAAACGAAAAACAAATGAAATATAATGAACAACACTCTCATTGTCATTAATGCAAAATAAACAAATAATGAAAATGACCAAAATGTCCAAGTTCTTTGTATATCATCTTTAAGAATCTATTCAGATCATCTGCATGAGGTTGTATTGAGAAATAATTAATCCTTAAATCAATTGCCCATTCTGCAAAACAATTTACTCTTCTAGACACTATTGTGAGAAATCCAATTGTTGGATTTACACGTTCAACTAACACTTGGAAATCTCTCATTTGCAAATCATAATCAACCTTCATTTGCATGTAATCTGTCTTCAATAATTCATATTCTTGCAGTATCCTCTCACTTGAATTTTGAAATGTAGTAACTTGATAGTGTAAGAAATCAACATAATTTTTCAGTATCTTATACTCTTCAGAGTGCTCAACAGTATCAACAGTTTGACGTAGAGAATGATTGTGTACTTCCAAATCTACTATATGTGCTTCCCGTTTTCCAATTGATGTATTCAAATCATTGACAAGCTTGAGAGAATATTCCTTTCTGCTTTTTAAATCTTTAATATATTCATCTTGTGATTCTACTGTTGCCTGTAATATTCTCTTTTCATTTTTCAAGCTTCTATTTACTTTATTCATTCACCTCATCTCTTTATCTAACATCTTAAGATTCTTTTCTAACTTATCTTGATTTCTTAAGAAACTCTTGGTCTTTTCGAGCTCTTTCTGCAAAAAAGTCGCATGATCCATCCATTGGCTTGTCTCCTTTCAAAGTTTCTCATTCTCTTGCTCTAACAGTCGATTTTTCTCGTCTAATTTAATGGTCTTCTCAACCCATTGGTTAGTTGTTCAAAGCTTGTCTCTTTTACCCTTTCAACTACCTCCCTTAAGGTATCTATTACATTCTTTCTTCTGTTTGCCTACCATGCCTCGTATACACTGGTAATTCCTTCATACTGTCCTTTATCTTTTATCTTCCTCACAGACTTCCATGCACATATTGCTCGACGTTTTTTCCCTTAACAGTCATTAAGATCATATGAAAAGTCAGTGTCTTGTAGATTATAAGTTAGTGGTATAAACTGTTTGAGCCACACATAAGGCAAAACTAAAAATGGTGTATAGTTAACACATCCCCATGATCCCAACAAAGGCACACTATGAAAATCTCCACATCTATAAATCACTGCCTTCAAAGGCATCCATTGAGCCTTTCATATGACATTTTCAGAACTCATTGTTGAAAAGAAAGACACCCAAGTCTCCTTCTTTGGATATGTTGGGTCCCAAACTGCCATACCAAACTCACTAACTGTGTTTCACATTAAGTTTCATGGGCTACTGAAATCTAACCTTGGACAGCTAAACTCTGTCGAAATTTTGATATGGTTGTGTATCCAAATATATAATAAAGGAACACAACAATTCAAATTTCTTGCTCCTTTATTTCTACAGTAGTTAAGGGATCGAAAAGTTTCAACCAATATAGATATAATAGGATCGACTTCTCGTTCTATTTCAAAAAATAATTTGTTCACTTTTTCATCAATATAATCTTCTGCTTTAGAAAAAATCACCGCTCCATAAATGCACAACGCCAAGAGAGTAAGACCTTTGTCTTCATTAATGTAAGTTCGTGTCATCTTTATTAGATAGTCAAATGACACATTCTCTTCTCCACCCTTAACTTTTATATGTTTTTGAATTTCTATGGCATGGACCGTTTCTAAAATTTTTGACAAAATCCTTTTTGTTGTTTAATTAGGGTTAAAGAAATAAACAATTTTCCTTTCTTTTTCAAGCATGCTCAGCATAGCTTGATATTCTTCTATGGTTGGCGTAGTAAATCACACGACCCAAACGTTAAACAACCATATGCTGGATCCCAAAAATTAATTATGGATCTTAAAGCAAAATAATTCACCGGTATGTACATCAACTCTGCTATATGTCCATATTTCTTTGAAAACATGAATCTCCGTTGAGGTGTCAATGTCTCCGAGATCATCTTTAGTTTCATTAAATCATTTTGTGTAAAAGAGAGCTAGCACCTGGGCAGTACTGATACTTGAGAAGAATTGTTTATGATATCCTCAAATTTTTGTTGCATCTCTTCAGCCCATTTAAGAACATCGCTTGACTCATCAAACTTAGATTTAAAAGATGAATGCATTGACATATTGGACATCTTGGTATTTCAACACTTTTTCTTTTTTGCACAATTATGACAAAGAGAGACAAAAAGAAAAAGATATAGTCAAATCACTTTGCACAAAAAATAAAAATAAAAATAAATTAGAATAAAGATAAATGAAAAACATACGAATGAAAAAAAAATAAAAATGAAGAAATGAAAAAAAAATTGAAAATGAGAAAAAAAAAATGAAAAAGAAAAAGAAACAGTAAATAAGGTTTTCATGCACTTGTAAGCATTACTCTTCTTTTTTTTAAAAAAAAATATTTTATTTTAGAGAATGTAAAGGTTTTCATGCACTTGTAAGCACTATTCTCTTCGTTTTATTATTATTTTTTAAAATAAATTAATTTTAGTAAATCAAAAGTTTTCATGCACTCTGCAAAGTAGACACTACACTCCTTATTATGTATGGTTGAAGCCAAATGCCCAATTTCAAAGAAACCAAGATAAATAATAACTTAAATAAAAATTTCCTATAAAAAAAATCAATATTGTAGAAAATACTATGATTAAACCCATTTTTTAAAAAAACAAAGGAAATATGTATTATTTCAAATTTTACAAAAATGTGAAACTTTGTTTTAAAAAAAACAATAATTTAGACACTTTGACTTTTGGATAAGATATGCCAAAAAGAAAATGACATGGTGTTGGTATCATCTAAACTCTTAGAAGGGAAAGGCCCTTAAACTTAATCTAATGTTATTTAAGAAATAACAAAAGAATTAATCTGAGCGAGGATTTTTCATGTGCCTGCACGGGAGTCGAAACCCCTCGAAGGTCAACACTACTCCATCCTCAATTCTAGTCCTAAAAGGTTGTAGCCCGGGTAGAGGGCTTGTGAGTGTGTGTAAAATGCATGATGACATATAAAAAAAATGTACCAATAGCATAGTACAAAATATTCTAAATGAATCAAATCAAAAAACAAAGCTCTCTCTTTATTTTCTTTAGCAAATCAATTTTGATGAAAAGAAGCATTCTCATTAAGAAAAAAATTGAAAGAATGGAATTGTGAAGGTTTTAGAAGAGTTATGGAAATTTGAGACAATACCACCCTCCTTACTTGTATTTATTCTCATCCTTATTAAGTTTTTCTAACTACGTTTCTTTGAAATTACATACCAACTAGTGTAACTATGTTTTTTCTAGCTTGTGGTCATATGTAGATTTCTCAATGTCAATGATATTTGGTTGTTATCCAAGAAGAGAACTCAAACCATTTATTTGATAATTTTGTTTGGTTTCTACAATTTAGTTTTTGGAAGGACTTAGCTACTATTTAGCCGAGAAGGAGTAAAACTTTGGCTTTTGGAACGAATTTGGGTAAGGTTTCAAGCCTTGTGGTCTGAGTATTGAGTATCTATTTAATTTCAGTGCTATTTTCAAATGAACCATGTTGGTGGATGCTTGTTTTCGAAGTAGAAAATCGTTAAGGGGTCGTTTGTTAAGATTAAGACTACCTTTATACGTGTTAGTAAGAAACTTGGTGATTTTAGTAAGTTTCGTGATTACCCGATTAGTTTCGATATGAAATTTCCATTACCAAGTTGTTGATTGGAAGAATTTAGACTCTAAAGAACTATGGAATATTGTTCACCGCACTTAGGATCGTTAGTAAAGTGTGGGTTGGTTCTTAAGTGTTAACTCATTAGTTGTTTATGGGTTTATTAAATGATATAAATCTCGTAAGTTATTGGTATTTCAATTTTCAATTTTTTTTTGCCCAAATTTAACTAGGTGATTGAGTATTGTGCTCATAGATTGAATTATTGTGTCAATGTCCATTTTTGTTTAAATGTTTATAGACATTAAAGCTGAAATTTAGTTGTTGACATGCTTTTGATGAAGTGAATGATTTCTTCATTTTTTTGTTCTATGTGAAGGATGTATGAGAAAAGATGGGGAGAGTTAGATATATCACATCCAAGCTTTTCTACAGAAGTATTATAACCTCTTTCTGAGCTTTTATGAAAATATGCAACATTGAAAAGGTATCTCATGGGTAATGTTCAATCTTATTTTGTTGTGATGATTGAGATATATAATATGCAGTATAAATTTGTTAAAGTTTTGGACTTATCTGTTTTTTTAATAGGGTTGAAAGAATCTCAAGGTACGTTTTGTTAAAGCATATTATTATTTTGATAAATTTAAAGTTGTCAAGTCTATAATAATGATAATGTTAATATGAGTAAATTTATAGTTCTGTATGACTGTGTGCATATTTAAGCTAATGATATTATGTATGGAAGACAAATTGCACTAAAAAGCTTAGTAAAAGTCACAAGGCACCTTTTGAATTCAATAGATAGAAGAAACTATTGTTGAGATAAAAGACGAGGAATAAAGAAAAGTTGTATGTACTCAGAATTTAAACTTATTGATCATCATTTGATTATCATGCTCTAAATATTTTGAGATAAGTTATTCTTAGTTTATATTTCGCATCTCGATTTTTTTACTAAAACTTTGGCTTATGTGACTTGTGTTTGAGAAGTCTAAGATAAATTGTATAGTATGTACTATTAAATTATCACACAATCCGAATGCTTGAATTTATGAGTTAAGGTGAATTCAACACTACTATAATACTCTCCCTCATTTGTGAAAATGAAAACTTGTAAAATCCTAAACTAATACAATAAAATCCATCATGTGCAAAAATTGTTTCATCAGTTCTGCATGATTATAGAAAGCTTATCTTTTGATGCATGTTAATATGATTCTTGTACCAAGATTTTCAATATTTGTCAACTCATGTAGTATTTTTTTTATGTGAGATCTTAAGACCTATATATCCAAATGCAATGGGTCTTAAACCCTTTTCTCTCTAATCTTCTTTTCTAGGTTTAGTGTCTTTGTTTACTTGTATAATCTTTAGTGAATAATCTTTAATGTTTCTTTTTCTAACTTCAAAGAAAAATTCCCGTCCAAGTTTTTCTAAGTTTCATGTTCGAAGTTTTTGAAATTCAAAGGTTCAAGAGAGCTTTATTCTCTATATTTGTCGTGAGAGCTTTGGTTTTTAGTTCTAATCTGCTTCAAAAACTTCCAGGTTTAGGCTTTCTTCTCTATATGTACAAGTTTTGTATACTTCAAAGAATTTCAGGTTCTCTCTCTTAGTGTGTGGGTGTGAGTTTACTTTTTTTTTGGTGTTCTAGTAGTTCTTGAGCCTAAATACATGGTAGTATTTTTCTTAATTTTACTATTAGCTAAGGACATATGTTTTATGTGTGCCATTTTCACTGTTTTTTATTTTTGGGGGGGGGGGCTGAAATAAAGTAGTTATCGATGCATGTAGTGGTAGGGTTTGCTCAATGTTGAAATTTTCTTTAAGAGTTCTACTCTCTTGTCCTGTGATGGATGTTTATATTCATGTTGTCTTTGTAGGTTCAACTGCAGCCGACAACTTCATGAGTTTTCTTTCAAAGATGTTTTTCTGGACCATCAAAATACACTGGCTAGCATGGTTCAAGCAATAAAGAATATTTTCAGAAATGAAGACTTACCGGTTGGTTGTTTATGCTTGTGTAGAAAATCATGTTATATGTATTCTGATGGTATTTACACTAGTTTTGATTAAGGGCTGGAATTCCGTGCTTGTAAATTGTTGAAACTTGATTGGAAATGTACGAATATTACAAAGTGTATTATAGCGTATATATATTAAAGTGTCAGCTATTTGTTTCAATATGGGTGTGATGTATTATAACATTATTGTCATTCAAATGGTTCGTGTATTGGCAGAGCGACAATAAGAACAAGAAAAAACTATAGTAATTGAGGAATTTGCAACAGGAAATAAATGTCATAATATATGAATTTGTGACATTCATTAATTGTCGTCAATACCAAGACAATGACATTTTTTTATAAAATAAATGTCATGATTGGCATATCTTTGACGAAAAAAATGTCGTCAATTGTGAAACAATGACAATTAATTTTAAAAAAAAACTCTCACGATTGTCCTATATTTGACAGGAAAAAAATGTCGTCAATAGCAAAACAATGACATTTATTTTTAAAAAAACTGTCACGATTGACATATCCTTGACATTTAAAAAATGTCATAATAAATGAATTTGCGACATTTTTTAAATTGTCGTTAATATGCAAATGATGACAGTTATTTGTTGTCATAATATAAAATATGACAGTTATTTGTATTCATAAAATAGTAATTAACGACATTTATTTTCTGTCATGAAAAAACTTATTGCGACAGTTTTCAAAAACTGTCATGAAAGGACTTTCCATAACTCCCGCTTCTATGACTGTAAATAACTGTCATAGATTTTATTCGTGACAGAAAATATCTGTCGCAAATATCTGTCGTACAACTCTTAAAGAAAATTTCAACATTGAGCAAACCCTACCACTACATGCATCGATAACACTACATGCATGACAAGGTTACAAAACCGGAAAGCATTACCTATCACTATTTCTTTCACAAGCATTAGATATTAAGAAATATTTCAACATTGAGCACTACTTGAACCTGAAACAATTATATCATATGCATCAACGGGTTTCGTTGACCAAGAACCAGAAGTTGGTAAACAAAATACACCATTCACTATTGCACTGAAAACCATGTTTGAACTAAATAGTATTCAACACCTAATTGCTTCATTCCAGCCCCCCTTCCAACACAATCAAAAACAGTGAAAATGGCACACTCAAAACATATTTCTTTAGCCAATAGGTCATAGGTTAATACTCCCATTGATTTAAGATTGAAGAAAAGAAAAAAAATAGTGAGATTCTAAGAGAATAACTAGCGTGCCCAAACTTTTGTGAAAATTAAGAAAAAGACTACCATAACTGCAGGATAGTCATAACACTTCAACATGTATTTAGGCTCAAGAACTACCAGAACACCAAAAAAAAAAGTAAACTCACACCCACACATTACGAGAGAGAACCTGAAATTCTTTGAAGTATACAAAACTTGTACATATAGAGAAGAAAGTCTAAACCTGGAAGTTTTTGAAGCAGATTAGAACTAAAAACCAAAGCTCTCACGACAAATACAAAGAATATAGCTCTCTTGAACCTTTGAATTTCAAAAACTTTGAACATGAAACTTAGAAAAACATGGAAGGGAATTTTTCGTTGAAGTTAGAAAAAGAAACATTAAAGATTATTCACTAAAGATTATACAAGTAAACAAAGATACTAAACCTACAAAAGAAGATTAGAGAAATGCAAGAAAAAGGTTTAAGACCCATTGCATTTGGATATATAGGTCTTAAGATCTCACCAAAAAAAAATACTACATGAGTTGAAAGATATTGAAAATCTTGGTACAAGAATCATATTAACATGCATCAAAAGATAAGCTTTCTATGATCATGTTGAACTGATGAAATTTTTTTTGCACATGATGGATTTGATTGTATTAGTTTAGGATTTTACAAGTTTTCATTTTCACAAATGAGGGAGAGTATTATAGTAGTGTTGAATTCACCTTAACTCATAAATTCAAGCATTCGGATTGTGCGATAATTTAGTAGTACATACTATACAATTTATCTTAGACTTCTCAAACACAAGTCACATAAGCCAAAGTTTTAGTAAAAAAATCGAGATGCAAAACATAAACTAAGAATAACTTATCTCTAAATATTTCTACACTATGATATAATATTGTCCAACTTCAAGCATAACTCTTTTTTGCAAAACATCTCAAATATGCTGGAAAGACATAAGGTTAAAAGTATATTGTCATGTCACAGCAAAAGGGCACAATGTAAGGAAGAAAATTAACTTATCATGATTATGTCTTGCGAAAAATTACACGCCTTTCTCTTTTATATTCAACTTGCCTCTCTAGTGCATGATACTTAGAGCTCTTCTCACCTATCCAAAATATTTATAGCATGATAATCAAATGATGATCAATAAGTAATTGAAAGGATCTTTTGATCAATCAAAAGATCATTTCGATTCCATTAGTAATGAGGATTCGAAATATCACATATTGATCAATCAAAAAAAGATTCAACAACCGCTTCCGGAAGAAAACGAAGAATTTCTCGAAAATCCTACAAGATCCATTCGTTCTTTTTTCTCTGACGAATGGTTAGAACTTCATATGGGTTCGAATTCTCTTGAGAGGTCCACTAGAGATCAGAAATTGTTGAAGAAAGAACAAGATGTTTCTCGTCGAGCAGCATGCCTCCTACTCCTTTGAATGAGAAATTGCAGTTTGAGTTTGATCCCTCAATAATATGGGCTTCGAACCTCTTTCTTCTTCTTTCTTTTATATTAAGCTACGTAGGCCTAGTAGGAGATACCTTGTTGTAGGTCATCCTATTACAAACATTCGTATCGTAGATTATAAGGGGTCCAGATGCTCAATGCAATATGAGTTGTCGTAGGTTCATAGGTTATGCCGCTCCCGTAGCAGGCCTCTGGAGGCTCAATGCAATATGAGTTGTCGTAGGTAAGTTTCCGTAGGTATGTAATAGTCAAGTCAATCATCAAAACCTCTCCTTCATACCTCAACCTAGGGCGCAACTCACTCTGCCAGTCTCGATGCTACAACCCTCGCCTCTGAATCTTCCCCTACCCTATTGCTTCTTGGAATGTTTTGAGCGTCAAATCAACGTCAAGAGTCTTTTCGACTAACGACTGGGAGACATCTCATAAAAACAGAAATCAGCCTCAGGCGAGGAATCAACCGATCAAGTGGTTCTCGAAGAACGGCTTGCCTCCGACCTCTTGGACTGGGTTGTTCTATGGCTTGAATCTCGCATAGGACGAAATTTGCACATTCGAACTAAGAACAAGAGGTTTGGCTGAATTCTAATGGTTCATTCTCATTCATGAAAGAAAGCAGAATTCTGAGTACATACAACTTTTCTTTATTCCTCGTCTTTTATCTCAACAATAGTTTCTTCTATCTATTGAATTCAAAAGGTGCCTTGTGACTATTTACTAAGCTTTTTAGTGCAAGTTGTCTTACTTACATAATATCATTAGCTTAAATATGCACACAGTCAGAACTATAAATTTACTCATATTAACATTATCATTATTATAGACTTGACAACTTCAAATTTATCAAAATAAAAATATGCTTTAACAAAACGTACCATGAGATTCTTTCAACCCTATTAAAAAAATAGATAAGTCCAACACTTTAACAAATTTATAGTGCATATTATGTATCTCAATTGATCACAACAAAATAAGATTGAACAAATACCCATGAGATACCTTTTCAATGTTGCATATTTTCATAAAAGCTTGGAAAGAGGTTATAATACTTCTCTAGAAAAGCTCGGATGTAATATATCTAACTCTCCCCATCTTTTCTCATACATCCTTCACATAGAACAGAAAAATGAAGAAATCATTCACTTCATCAAAAGCATGTCAACAACTAAATTTCAGCTTTAATGTCTATAAACATTTAAACAAAAATGGACATTGACACAATAATTCAATCTACGATACACAATACTCAATCACCTAGTTAAATTTGGGCAAAAAGAAATTGAAAATTCAAATACCAATAACTTACGAGATTTAGATCATTTAACAAACCCATCAACAACTAATGAGTCAACACTTAAGAACCTACCCACACTTGTACTAACCATCCTAAGTGAGGTGAACAATACTCCATGGTTCTTTAGAGTCTAAATTCTTCCAATCAACAACATGGTAATGGAAATTCCATATCGAAACTAATCAGGTAATCACGAAACTTACTAAAATCACCCAATTTCTTACTAACTCTTATAAAGGTAGCCTTAATCTTAACCGACAACGCCTTAACGATTTTCTACTTCAAAAACAAGCATCCACCAACATGGTTAATTCAAAAATAGCACCAAAATTAAATAGATACTCAATACCCAAACCACAAGGTTTGAAACCTTACCCAAATTCGTGCCAAACGCCAAAGTTTTACTCCTTCTCGGCTAAATAGTAGCTAAGTCCTTCCAAGAACTAAATGGTAGAAACCAAACAAAATTATCAAATAAAAGGTTTGAGTTCTCTTCTTGGACAACAACCAAATATCATTGACATTGAGAAATCTACATATGACCACAAGCTAGAAAAAACATAGTTACACTAGTTGGTACGTAATTTCAAAGAAACGTAGTTAGAAAAACTTAATAAGGATGAGAATAAATACAAGTAAGGAGGGTGGTATTGTTTCAAATTTCCATAACTCTTCTAAAACCTTCACAATTCCATTCTTTCATTTTTTTTCTTAACGAGAATGCTTCTTTTCATCAAAATTGATATGCTAAAGAAAATAAAGAGAGAGCTTCTGAAGTTTAGTGTTTTAAGTAAACCAACATGTTTGGTTCCTATCAAGCATATTTTCTCTATAATCGCTACACATGACCATAATGTCCTATTTCCCCTATAATTCCTACAAAAATTGAATAATATTATTCAATTTTTGAAATAAACCTTACATTCTATAATTTTTGAACAAAAATGTTTCACCATGGCACCTAAGAAATGATACAGTCCAAGATGCCTAAGTCTAAGATGCCTATAACATGCTGAGTATGAGACTTGGAATGAAATATCCATTCTAGCAAAATCAAAAGATTATTGAAGCAAAATTAAGTTTTCAAACAGAGTTCAAATAAACAACAGCGAAAGTACCAATCAATAGAATCAAGCAACAATCAATCTACGCCTCCAAATAAACAACGATAGAATCAAGCACCTATATATTGTCACTTATATTAATACAATAACTACAAAATATAATTACCCTATTGGAGTTTATGCTTAAATTGTGAGATTACATATACAATTACATCATATGGAACTGAGTATAAGAAATTTCAATACATTGGCAAAGAAGAAAAATGAGAGATGAGATTGAGAGATCTCCCCCAAATTGAAGTCAAATAATGATGGTGACAACTCTCTTTAGTCATTCTTATATTTTGACAAAGAAAAAAAAATGAGAGAGACAAAGAGCCCAAATGTCAAGGGTAGAGGTTACCTCTCCCCACCAAAACAACTATATAAAAGTCTTTCAACTGTAAATAATCATTTAATGATTGCAATTACAAAAAAAATTAGGATGATTGTGTTGCACAAAAATCCAAAAATACTCAAAACAAAAGAATTTATCTTTAAATAAGTGATCATATCTTTTCAAAAATGTGAAGCCCAATTCAAGCTACAAACTTGAAAAAAAAACCAGCAACTACATAAAAAAGAAAGCAGTACATTTTGACAGCAAGCTTGGCTCTTTGTTGTTTTCCATGTTGGCTTCTATTTTGAGCTATTTTCTAACCTAGCAATGTCTATTTAATAAACTAACAAATTTTTGCAGGGGCTTGATTAAACTAAGCCTCAACTTGGCCTTAAACAATCCGTACATGAAAGTAGATATGTATGTAGATATATATAGAAAACAACAGGCTTGTCAGCAAAACAATCTTTTTACCACCTTAAAGTAATCTTGTAGCTTATCCATGCTTAAATTCCTCCATTTGTTAGTGCAACACTAAAACAAATGAACTCAGCAGGCAATTTGTCAACTAATACGGGATTACGTGTCTTGTTATTCAAACAAGCTCTTTTAAATGGTAATCTCTCCTCAAATTCGTTCTTCACAGTAGGCCACATGTCACCGACATCTTCAAGTGAAAGTAATTAAAAGCAAAATGGTTAGGTACACCACAACGTAAAGCAAGGACAAAGAGACATAAAGGTATCTATATCTTTCACTGTTACAAAGACATTTCAGAATAATGATGATAATTAAACATGAAGTAACAATGTGTTAATTAAGCAAGAATCTACTATCATTTCTGAAGCTCACTACCAATTGGCATTATGGAAAAAGCAAGTGTAAACTCTATTGCAGTTCAAATCGGCAAGGGTAAAAAAAGGAGATCAAGTGTAAACTCAATTGCAGTTCAAATCAATAACCACAGCCCTGCTTACTTTGCCCTTCTATACCTCTAAATCAATTCATCTTATGGAGTTAATGGATACTTTAACCAATTCAAAATAATTGGTTTTTACAATTATTAAAAATTAGATGGGGAATACATTGCACAAAATCGATTACCATCAGATGGAATAGTGGATTTTGTTCCATTTCTTACGCCCTACTGATTAAACTCAGAAAAGGGAAAGACACAAAAGTGAAAGGTATTAAACACTAGCCTATCTTTGAAACCTTTAAAACGAGCATGTCATCGATGATGAGAAAATGAGAGTGAGTCGCAGTCTTCGAAACATTTAGATTCAACGTCGTCGTGGGTCTCCATCGCAGTGGGTCTCCGTCGCCATGGGTCTCCATCGCCGTGGGTCTCTTCGCCGTAGGTCTTCTCGTCGTAGGTCTCTGTCGCTGAGAAGAAAGATCATGGAAATGGAGAAAATGGGGGATCATGGAAATTGAGAAGAATGGGGGATCATGGAAATGGAGAAGAATGGGGTTGAAGTTGAGTTTTTTTTTTTTTTTTTTTTCTATCGTGAAGATGATAATGAAGAAAGGGGAAATAAAAGTAAATTTATATTTTAATAATTTTTAATGAAAAGTTGGAGGGAAATTAAGGGGGAAAATTATATTTTAATAATTTTTAATAAAAAATATATTTTATTATTTATATTTAATGACATTTAAAAATTGTCATAAATATATGATAGTAAAAAATTGTCATAAATTATTCGAATCCAAAAAATTCCATCTTTTCCCACCAAAAATGCGAATTTTGACCTTTTGTGACAGTTTTTTCTTTTCTCCTTTCAATTTAGGATGTATACAACTGTCATAGTATGTAATTTTTCTTATAGTGCATACAACTTACTCTTTCATTGACCGCAAAATGTGGAAAAAAAAATTATTTAGACAAAATGTGGAAGTGAGTCCAAATTTCCTTACAATTACACCAAACACAAGTAACAATATGATAACAAGTTTTTTAGATCGTTGTTATTAATTTATTATTTTTTCCTAAGGTGAACATGTCCTTAAGTTACGCGTTGTACTGTTTTTTCCTTACTATGGATGTCATCTTTTTCTTACCTAAACATTTAAATTTTCATTTAAATTCTATATTTTTAAAACTATATTTTTAGCTTGATTGTTTAAAATATCAATAGAAAATATATAATAAGATAAAAGAATCTTCTTAAATAAAAATAATGTTTACAAACTTAATTTTCAAAACCAAAATGTTGATGAGACGTATCGATAACTTGAAACAAATTAACAATAAACCAACTAATGTTAAAATTTATTGAAAAGTTAAATCAAATACAACATGGACAAAAATGGAAACAGCAACTTGTTTATACAACATCGACCAAAATGGAATAGTACTTTGACCTATTAAATTAAAGTAAGATTGTCAAAAATAGCAAATTTAACAAAAATATTTACAACATATAACAAATTTTTTTTATTCTATCAATGATAGACATTGATATGCTTCTATCAGTGATATTGATATGCTTCTATTAGTAGCATTGATATGCTTCTATCAATGGCATTGATAGACAGTGACAAATATCTATCAGTTTCTATCATTGATAGAATTCAAAATTTTGTTATAGTTTATAAATAGTTTAATTTATTTTGCTATTTTAAAAAAAAAATACTCCTAAATTAAGCAAAAATCAAAACACCAACAAAATGTTTGGAAACAATCCCCAATGATGATCATTTCAAATAGATTCAAAGCCTTGTTTAAATATACCAACAAAAGCTTCCATTTCATCCATTTTCTTAACAACACCAATCTCCATTGCCACATCACTATTTCTACTCTCGGTTAAAGAAAAAATATTTGGTGATTGATCAGTTGACGCAACCTCCACTTTCTTTGGCTTTCCAAATCCAAAATCAGCATTATAAACTCCAAATTTGGTGAACCAGATAGAGCAATGGCGTGTGATTTTGAAGAATCTTGGCTCGGCATCGATGGCCTCCAACTCTCGCACATATATAAAGGTCCATCATCCGAACTTTTAATAGCTTTTGAAATCACATTTCAAGCCAAAATTATTCCATTTTCACTCAAAAGTTCAGACCTTCCAAGACAACCAAACACACCAAGCAAACAATTCCCAAAGTAATTCAATGGCACTTGTGGCTTTAAACGAGCTCTTCCATCAGCTGGAAACATAAACGGTAATTTCCCTTCTTTTAAACCTTCTATTTTGGCTGTACAAACAGACAGATAAGCTATTGCAATTGCAAATGAAGATATGTGAGAAGAAGAAGAATCAAAATTTTTGATCTTCTCCTTGTTCAAGATCCATTCCCTCAACTTTTGAATGTTTTGGTGTGTGAATTCTAAAGTGCTTCTAACTAAACCATGTTTTGTTTTGGGGAATTTAAGTTTTAAGCTTCTGTTGTTGGGTCCTTCTAGGTCTTGCCATGCTTTTGCATATAGAGTTTTGCAAAATCTTTTGGATCATTTATAACTGACCTATCATATACTGGCATTTGCTTGGGGATTGGTATAGAGAATTCTTCCATGCAAATTTGAGCCCATGATTTGATAAATGAAGTTGAGCTTCTTCCATCTAAGACTGCATGGTGCTTGGTTATTCCAATGGAAAAACCTTTGTTTGAAATTTAGTTACCTATATTGAAAATATAAATAATTAATTAAATGTGAGTGAATTAGATTCAAATTATGTGATTATTTAAATTAATATTTTTTAATTTATTTTCTGCTAACAGGTTAAAGTTAGTGGGGTAGTGGTATAACAACGTGGTTTTTATTTTTAGTAACTATCAGTTTTTTGTAAGCCTTTAATAAGACATTTTAATTGATTATTCGTATACGAGAAAAGAAGGTAGTTTTCTAGCCTAGCTAGCTGAATTTTTACTTCGTATCCATAAGGTGTCTAAAATTTCTCCAACAATTTTGGTATCAGAGCTAAGTTCGAGAGAGTGAGTTGAGTGTAAAACACAGTGGAAAAAGATGGGCAGCAATGGCAATGCTATGGGTACAGCACAACCACTCATTCCAATCTTCAAAGGAGAAGGCTACGAGTTCTGGAGTATTCGTATGAAAACTCTTCTCAGATCACAAGACTTATGGGACTTAGTAGAACACGGCTATGCGGATCCTGACGACGAAGGCAAGTTGCGGGAGAACAGGAAGAAAGACTAGAAGGCATTGGTGATTGTTCAACAAGCAGTCTGACAGTGTTTTTTCGCGGATTGTTGCAGCAACAACGTCAAAACAAGCGTGACTGATTTTGCAAAAGGCATTTCAAGGAGATTCAAGAGTACTTGTGGTAAAATTGCAATCACTTAGGCGAGACTTTGAGACCTTGATGATGAAAAATGGAGAATCAATTGCTGATTTTCTATCACGGGCAACGACAATTATTAGTCAGATGCAAACATACGACGAGACGATTACTGATCAGACCATAGTGGAGAAAGTATTGAGAAGCTTGACTCCAAAGTTTGATCATGTTGTTGCTGCAATAGAAGAATCAAAAGATCTGTCAACTTTCACATTTATTGAATTAATGGGATCTCTTCAAGCACATGAGTCGAGAATCAATAGATCGATGGAAAGAAACGAAGAAAAAGGCAAAAGATTTAGTTCTAAAGCATAGTGACAGTGATCGTATGATGACTCGAGGCCGAGGAAGAGGAGGATATCGTGGTCGAGGTCGTGGTACTGGAAAATGATGCAACCGAAATGAAGAACAAAGGCAGTTCGGAGTACAATCAAACAACAAAGCTAATATTCAATGCTACCATTGCAGGAAGTTTGGTCATGTAAAAGCTGTTGGTACAAAAATCAGAGAGCCAATTTTGCACCAGAGAACCAAGCATTGGAGAATAATGGAAAGGATGAAAATAAGTTGTTTATGGCAAACATAACCATCGATCAAAAGACGGTAGAGGTGTGGTTCATTGATAGTGGTTGTTCGAATCACATGACAGGTTTGAAGCCTGTATTTAAGGAGCTTAACAAAGGAGACAATTGAAGGTGGAACTTGGAAACGACAAGGAGCTACAAGTAGAAGGCAAAGGAACGGTGGGCATTGAAACTCACCATGAAAGAAAAATTCTCACAAATGTTCAGTATGTGCCCGATATTGGATATAATTTGCTAAGTGTCGAACAACTAATGGATAGTGGGCATTCTATCTTGTTTGATGATGGTGTGTGCTTGATAAAAAAATAAGCAAACAGGACGAGTTTTGGCAAAAGTAAAGATGACCCAAAGCAAAATGTTTCCGCTGGAAGTCTCGAATGGGGAAATTTTGCTCTTACTGCTACTTTAACTAATACAACAAAGAACAACTCGGAGTTATGTCATTTAAGCTATGGACATCTTAATATTAAAGGGCTTTCTTTGCTAAATCAAAGAGATATGGTTATTGGGTTACCGAAAATCAGTGTTATTAATATCTGTGAAGGATGTGTGTATGGAAAACAAACTCGAAAATCTTTTCCTATTGGGGAAGCTTGGATGGAGAGCCTCGAAGTGTCTCGAGCTAATTCATGCTTATATGTGCGGGCCAATGCAAACAAAGTCTCTTGGTGGGAGCTTTTATTTCTTGATTTTTATAGATGATTTTAGTCATATGAGTTGGATATATTTTCTAGAAAACAAATCAGAAACATTTGAGAAGTTCAAGCATTTCAAGGTAAAGATAGAAAAGCAAAGTGGCATGTTCATCAAATCTCTTCGCATTGATAGAGGTGGAGAATTTTTGTCCAACAACTTCAACCATTTTTGCTAGGAACATGGCATCCATAGGGAGTTGACAACACCTTACACTTCAGAGCAAAATGGGATAGACGAGAGGAAGAATCGAACTGTGGTAGAAATGGCAAGAAGCATGTTGCAAATGAAAGGCCTTTTGAATGATTTTTGGGTTGATGCAGTCTCGACTTCCATCTACCTGATGAACATCTCACCAACAAAAGTTGTCATGAATAAAACTCCATTTGAAGCTTGGTATGGCAAACAACCCAATGTAAGTCATTTAAGAGTTTTTGGTTGTATTTCTTATGCTTTGGTACCCTCTCAAGTTCGTCAAAAGCTTGATAAAAAATCTGAAAAATTCATTTTTGTTGGTTACTGTTCTCAATCCAAAGCATATAGATTGTATAACCTTCTTAATGGCAAAATTCTTACAAGAGAGATGTAGTGTTTGATGAGAATGCTAGTTGGGATTGGCAAAATAATGAAGAATATGTTTCTCTGGTGGATGGTGAATTGACAAATGATGGAGAACAAACTTTGCTTGAATCCTCAATGGAAACACCTACCTCAACACCTTCTTCGAGTGCTCCATCAACACCACAAAGTTACCACTCTCCATCAAGTAAAGATGTAACATCTGATGAACTACCATCTTAAAGGTTTCGGTCCATGGAAGATATCTATAATTCTTCTCAATTTGCTCTTATGGTTTCTGACCCAGTGTGTTATGATGAGGCAGCAAGCAAAGAAGAATGGCAGCAAGCAATGAAGGAAGAAATGACAGCTATTGAGAAGAATGGAACATGGAAAATGGTAGACTTACTGGAAGGAAAAACTGCAATTGGCTTGAAGTGGGTGTATAAGACGAAATTTGATGCAGATGGGAGTTTAGAGAAGTACAAAGCTCGTCTTGTGGCAATAGGATATGCACAGCAACATGGTATTGATTTTGAGGAAACTTTCTCTCCTGTGCTCGTTTCGAAACAGTGAGGATTGTTCTAGCATTGGCAGCACAACAACAATGGTCAGTCTATCAGTTTGATGTCAAGTCAGCCTTTCTTAATGGAGAACTGCAAGAAAAAGTTTATGTTGAACAGCCGAAAGGTTTTGTTAAAAAGGATAACAAAGAAAAGGTGTATAAGTTAACAAAGGCGTCGTATGGGTTGAAACAAGCTCCTTCGGCGTGGTATAACAAAATCGATGGATATTTTCAGCAAACTGGATTCAAAAGGAGTGCAAATGAGCCTACCTTGTATGTGAAAAAGGGAGGTAAAAATGATTTCATCATTGTTTGTCTTTACGTTGATGATATCATTTATACTAGTTCATCTAAATCTCTTGTTGTTGAGTTAAAATCACATATGAAGAATAAATTTGAGATGACAGATTTAGGGTTGCTACATTTCTTTCTTGGTTTAGAAGTTTGTCAAACTGATGGTGGGATATTTATCTCACAAAAGAAGTATGCCAAGGATCTTCTCAGCAATTACACCAATGAATTTGAATGAGAAGCTGCAACAAAATAATGGTGCAGAGATGGCCGATGTGCAACGGTTTAGAAGCCTTGTTGGAGGCTTGATTTATCTAACACATACCCATCCCGATATTTTGTTGGTGTGATTTCCAGGTTTATGCAATGTCCTTCAAAAGATCATTTTGGAGCAGCAAAGCGGGTTATGCCATACATTGCTGGAACTATAGAATACGGCATTTAATACTCTAAAGTTTTTTATTTCAAATTATGTCGGTTCACAGACAGTGATTGGGCGAGCGCCTTGGATGATAGGCAAAGTGTTTCAGCGAATGTTTTCACTTTGGGGTCAGGAGTTATTACTTGGAGCTCGAAGAAACAAGCAACTGTTGCTTTATGATCTTTGGAAGCAGAATATGCAGCAGCAACTTCAGCAGCATGTCAGGCAATTTGGTTGCGAAGAATGCTAACGGAACTCCAACATGAACAAGAGGGAGCAACTGTGATATTCTGCGACAACAAAGCAATCTCAATGATGAAAAATCTGACATTTCATAGCCGGACAAAGCACATTGACATTCGCTTTCATTTTATTCGTGATTTGGTTGCAAAGGAAGAATTTTCTCTATCATATTGCAGCACACATGAGCAGTGGGCTAATATTCTTAAAAAGCTTTATCAAAGGAGAAGCTCTGTTACTTTAGAGCTATGATGGATATTAGCAAATTTGAATCACGAGGGAGTATTAAAGACTAATTCAAATTACGTGATTATTTAAATTAATGTTTTTTAATTTATTTTCTGTTAACAAGTTAGTGGGTAGTGGTATAACAACCAGATTTTTATTTTTAGTAAGTATCAGATTTTTGTAAGCCTTTAATAAGGCATTTTAATTGATTATTCGTATATGAAAAAAGAAAGATAGTTTTTCTGGCTTCCTGAATTTTTGCTTCTATATCCATAAGGTGTCTAAAATTTCTCCAACAATTACTACTATTATCTACTTAAGAATTTATGGTTAAGAACCTGAATGGCAAGGACTGCAGTACGATCATCAGAGACTGACAATTCAGGAACAAGAGGATGAAATTTTGAAGCTTCTTGAAACCCATTACCAGAGAGATAACTACCACCGTCATGGAAACCCCATCACCTTCGACAAATTCAATGACGAGTACATCAAAGTGTGATGGCCAAACGAGGTTGCCAGCCACAGGAAGATAGTGACGAAGAGTAAGAGACAGAGAGCTTTTGATTCGAAACAATGACGTCGTGAAACGAGATTTCATTCGATGGAAATTTGTAGAAAAAAAGACGTTGGACTGGACGATTCCTTACCCACACCAAATCGAAGAAAGTGAGCGGAAGAGATGACGGCCCCGCCGCTGCCGGAGGAGGAGAGACTTTGCAGACCTCAATTAATTTTAAAGAGGGAAAGTTAGCCATTGGAAATAACAAGAAAGTGAAATAATTGATTAGATCTTTACAAAACTTTGAGCTGCTTTTATAAGTACAAAAAATGACTAAAAGAACGTAATGATAAAATTGGCTTTCGTTTTTCTTTTTACTCATTTGAATATTCTAACACTTACTATGGAAACTTTTCTAGAATTTGGAAAATGTGTTTGTAGTATCATTTTTAAGTTAATATACTTGAATAAATGAAAATATTTATAAAATAATTATAGTCTATCTAATACAGATATTAATTTGATCTAGAGTAGATTAATTTTGTTATAATTGTAAATATTTTTAGAAATTTTTTTTGAAATTAATTTTTCTATAATGTAAGGTTGTATTTTCAAATATAGTAAAATAAACCAAAACACTTATAAAATATAGTAAAATTTTAAGTTTATCATACAAAAGAAATTATGAGTGTATATCATTGATAGAATCTGAAATTTTACTGTATTTTATTAACAATAATGTCATTTACAATAATTTTTCTGACATAAATGCTTATTTTATCTGATTTTGTAATTAAATGTAAATATTTTGTTGCTTTTATAAATTATATTTTTAAATATTTATTTCAAATTAGTATTATACCTACCTTTCAACCTTAATTTGTTTTTTGCTGTCTTTGAATATCATTTATTAACTGTACGATTATTTATAAGAAGTATGTTGAATTTTATTTTTTTTAAATAATCATTAGAAAATTCAATTATATTTGACATGGTATGAAATGCATTAAATATACAAACACATACTATCATATTATTATAATATTAATTCTCTATAATTCAATCCTTTCTTAAACGGCTCCTAAAGTTTGAGAGTTTGTGAATTTAGGATATGATTTATCAAATATGTTGGCTAGTTTATTAATCAATGCTGTCAAAATTAGTCACTAACAGAGAATCAATTAATTCGAGTGGGACCATACATTATTATTATGTTGAAATATTGGCGTGACATTAAATGTGGGTCATTGTTTGATAGAGAAAGAAATATAAACGTTTTGTGATGTGTAAAATAAAAATTCTTTAACGGCCGTCGACCACTTAATGTGGCGTCTGAAAGTTAGGTTGACGAAATTTATGAATATAATACTATAGTCCTAATATGATCAAAGTCTTTTCAGTGGAAAAATCTACATTGCATTCAATTAACTAGGTCCACCTTTCTTTTCAAATCATCGCAAAATTCTGTAGTATGTGAAGTGAGAGATGGTGAATGAGCCACGCTGTAAAGTCTTTGAAGAACACGTGGTTTTCAGGTCAACGTAAATCAGAAATAATTACTTTGTACTATTGAACTCATATGTACTCAAAAATGGTGAAATTTCTCTCTGTTCTTCAATGGTCCCTCTCAAGCTCTCAAGGGTTTGTCATCTTCTCAATCTCACGAATCCAACTTTGATTTCTTTTCTTTTATTGTTTCTTTCAAGCTAGCTTCTAATGGATGTTGAAGTTTGCAAGGAAAATAACATGCACAGTAGAAGAGTTAAGGAAGAAGAAGAGACGATGAACACAGGAGCTACGTGGTTCGATAAAATTGTCTACATCCATGTTAAGGAATTTTCTTGAAGAAATCAGATAAGTCGTTTTCTCTCTTCACAAAAGCACAGTTTTACTTTTTTTTCTTGAACAGATATGAACAGGTAATTATAATTTTATACCAGTCAGTACAAAAACTGTTTGTAAAATGAAAATAGAACATAATTTGTTGGAGTCGCTTTCTTTCCAAAAAAGTGATATGGCATATTAATTTGCAATGAGGTAGTAATTTTTTATAAATTTTATATCATTTTGATTTTCTTATATGATTTTGTTTTTCTCTCTCTCTTTCTTCTTTCCCCTCCCTCCTTCTTTCTCTCTCCCATGCATCTCTCTAATTATCTGTTATTCACAACTCAAAACTTCCATTTTTTATATCGAAAGAAGCAAAGAAATGTTGTACATTTTAGAATATCCTGTGGCCTCTCTTCGGAAGTCTACAGTTTATTTCTAGGAAGAGCTTCGTATTCCCATATTTTATTACAAGAATGTTCTTAAAATAAAATATATTCTTTTAATTAGAATTTTATCGCAAGATATTATTTTAAAGAAAGATCTGATTAATGTAAGATTTTATCTTTCCTTCTTGCGTGTGGGAGTTGATAGAATCTTGGGTTCCTATATATTCTCTATTTATTGGCATTCTGGTGTATGAGCAGAAAATTGAAAGACAGATTCGCATCTTTGTGAAGCAATTGAACAAACAAGTAAATGATTCATTAGAATTAGTTGTTTTTTTCTTTCTCAAAAGAATCAAGTTTCACTATATCGAAGAAACACGAAACCTTAATAAGTTGATCGATGAAACATATAGTAAGACAGAATCATATATATATTCTCTGTACTTATAATCACAATAATGTAATTATGATTTATATTTTAAAGAAATAAAATTTTGAATCTTGGATCATGCACTCTTCCGACGTAGATGGTGTATAATCGTACTGGGTTAACAATGTCTTATGTTCCTTCCATCTCAATTTACTCGATGCTTTTCTGGTTTTTTTAAAATTACATTTTAAAGGGCATGACAATTTTGGGTAGAATCAATATTTCAAGGATAATTTTGCGACAAAATAAACTAAAAATTAACCTTTATTTTCTGTCACCATTGATAGTCTTTAAACACGTTCTCAATCTTCATTTCATTTTCCTTTGAGTATGAAAACTCCAATGAACCCCATTTCTCTCGAACTTTCAAAACTCACAACCAAAAATTCAAGATTTACGACCTAAAATGATAGATTTAGGGTTTGTTTTAACATAAGAAGAGAAAGGTTTTGAATTTGGTGTTAATAGTTTCACGATTAAATAGGTTGAAAACATAGATGAGGAAGTAGCTATGCGGTAAAATAGCTCGGACGGCTATGGAGAAAACTTTACTCCAAAGAAATGGTTGGGTGGGTGAGATAATAAAATTAAAGTAAATGTAAATGGTAAAATTCACCTAAGCTAAATAAATTAATATCAAAATTGCCACTTCATTTGAAATATGACAAATTAGTGTCACATTTACTAATGGTAGGATAACTTAGAGACCCTAACTTATAGACCATTTAGAAGCATTTTTCAAACCTTAGATATCCAAAGTACATTTTGCTTTAAAATTTTCATCACTTTATTTATAATTGGGTAATATGTTCATTAATTGGATTGATTTTCGGTATGTGATACAAGTGAGTTTATACAAGGGGTTTTGATAAGTGAAGGTTTACTCCAATTAAGTAAGCTGACATGTTATATAAATAAAGCATTTTACTAGCATTATAACCAAAGTACTTAAAAATGTTGGTTGAAATGCTTGAACATAGAGGTTCTTTTAATACTTTATCTATTAAACACTTCATAAAATTTTCTAGTTTTGTTTTATGATTTTAGGGATACATCCTAAAGGTTTTATGTTATTTGAACTTTAAGTTTTTGCTGAAATTCTATACTTTATAAAATGGTTTTAATTCTTTTTACTTAAGTTACAAAGAGTTTACTTTTGAAGTATGCAGGCATATATTAAGGACCATGTTAGTTTAGAAAATCACGTTGATTCAATGACAAGTTATACTTGTAGCCAACGAAAATGAGGACTTGAATTGAATTACATTTATGCAAATCACAAAATACCACAAGAAATAAAAAAGAAAGAGGATATTATACTCTTTTGCATGTCCTTGTAATTTCAAAGAGAATTATATTAGTAATTGTAAGATTAGTATGTCATTCAATGAATACAAATCAGCTTAGTAAAAATTAAACTTACAAATGTTATCATAATTATATTGTTAAAAGAAAAAAAATTGGTTTAACATCTAAAATAAAATTAAAAAAATCTTAAACTAAATGATTTTCAAATTCATTTTAATTTAAAATCCTCTAACCTCTAATCAATACGTGGAGTTAAATTTGAGCATTAGTTGACTAAAAAAGTAATGTGAGGACAATTTTTATTAGTTTTATAATATTTATTTTATATCATGTGATTTTTCTTTTTTCTTTTTCTCTCTCCACCATTCTCTATTTTCTTCCCCATCCATCCCTCTAAAAATGATTCTTCCTCGAAGATCACCATTGACAAATTTTAAGTTCTAATCTGAGTTTTGTCATTTTGGACTTGATAATTGGTTCATAGACATTTTTAGGCTTGATTGACCTTCGGCCAAATTTAGACATATTTTTGGGCTTAAACAATCTAAGCCCATATATTAATACAAAGAAAAATTGAGAATAATAACCTAATTTGAGTCTTAAATTCTCAATTATTTACCTTAATAAGATTTAAACTATTTTTATGACGAATTTGACCTTATCATTCATTGAAAATAAATTATTTATACAAAACTCATTCTATTTATTTACCATAAATATATTATACTGATATTAAAACTGACATATTTAAACACTTAGGTAATATTTTCTTTTTCTTTTTGTTTAAATTTAGTTGATTGTATTTATTTTCGATCCTAACTAATTATGATATCTATGAAATACAATTATCCCAATTGTTAATTGCATTTCATTAACAATCTCCACGCTCCACTCCTTTACACTGACCATTTCTTTTATTTTTCATCTCTTTTATTTTTGTTGGTGAGTTTATAATTTTTTCATGTTATATATTCTTCTGCTAAATTTTCATTCTATATATATTGTCTTGAAATCATTATTATTATGAATTTTTAGGTTTTTCAATTGATTTTTTTTTGTTACATTAGTAAATAATAATTTTTGTTGATTTTGGAAAGAATATATTTTCAATGTATGACAATTATATTATATCCAATTGTCAATGTTATTCATACATTTCAAGATCGTCCATAAATTTACACTGTGTTTAAATTTAGAATATGATTACATGTTTATTATATACCAAGAGTTATTATGAACGTATATTTAAGTTTTATTTATATTTTTTTCTTATAAGATATGATCAACGTTCCAGTATATTAAGATGATTTTTTCAACGATTCAAACAACTATATTAGTTATAAAATATTATATATTTTAGTCCATAAACATGTGTCGTTTCATGAGTTACACAATAGTTCATATAAATTATGTTTTCTAAATCAACCATGTATATTGTTTATAATTTTTGTTGAATTGTAGCAGAATATTTAATTTATATTTATAAGATAATATTATTCTTACATTTAAAGTTTTATTTCTAAATTAACATATTAAATTTTTTATATTATTTGTTGAAGTCAATCTGGAACGTGGTAATAAAACGATAATTTTTCATTTTAGTAAATTGAAGTAGATTTGATTCTAAACAAAAAAAATTAAGAATTTGAAAACAATTTCATCATCCAAATCTTGGCATTTGAAATCAAATCATGTATGTTGAAATATAATTCTAACGCTAAATAAAGCATCAAGAATCATTTAGAAGCATACTCAAATTCTGACATCTCTTTGAAAATTTTAGAGATCAAATAAACATTCATTTCAAACTTTAAAAATTAAAAATGCATTTTTTTTCCTATGTTAACAATCAAGAGATTGTGGTTAAATTTCACACCCCCTCTAACTTTAGTAGACACAAAAATAGTACATTAGTACAATACAATTTTTTTTAAGGTGAATTATTTTTAGTACAACAAGTAGGGTATTGTAAGCCCTTGCTCCATTCACATTTTATGTATATTAATATTTTATACGTTGTGAAAACAAGTTTGAATCCAATTTTAAATTTTCTAGGGTTTCACCGTGACTAATTTTTTAGTATTAAGTGAAGGGATTGTCATTTCTACTTCTTCCTCTTCTTATTATTAGTATTATTTGAAAAAAAAAAAAATGATTTTTCTTCTTCATCTCATGTTCTTCCCTCCCCCCTCCCCAGAAAATTTTCAACACCAACCCCTCTCTTCCCACGTTGTCATATCTCTCTATCTCTCCACCGTCACACGCCGACGACCACTGTGAGTGAACGTCGATCGGCCAATTGCACCAACGCCAGCCCAGTCGGTCGTTGTCAGTTACATTCGACAAAGCAATCACAGGTTGCTTAAGTTCTCGATTTTCCAAGTTGAGCAGAGTTCGCTCAAGGTCGTAGCTCCGTCATTGGCTTGTCAGATTTGTTCTTGTTGGGTAGACTTGGTGCTTTTTTGTGAATTTGTGGGTTTTCTTTAAAAGTTTCGATTACCCATTGAGTTTCAACCGAATTTTTTACATCACCCTTGAAAAAATGAATTATGATCAAGTAAAATGCCTTTAGCTATATTCAAAGTTATATGCTGCAGAAATAGCTAGAATAGAAAAACAACAGATAACATAGAAAGACTTTAGTAACCCATTTCGACGATTACGGCCTACATCTAAGGAGCTTCTTTGTTCAGATAAGGATTATTATTAAGATTCATGAGTTTGTAACTTAAACATGAAAGCTACACTAATTATGTTATCTTTACAACTTAAAGAAATAATTGCAGGCTCCCCTTTACGATTTAAATATATATGAAATCTTCTAGATATTATTTGTTCCTCAAGATACACCAAGATTCTCAAAAGATATACCAAGATTCCTAAAATATAAGAAAAGAATCGTTTGGCAAAATATTGTAGCAAACTTCCCCTTTTTGTCAAACATATACATCTTCTCTTTGGGATTAAACATAGCTCGTGCTTGCTTATATGGTATATATACTGCTCACATAGAGAACTTAGACAACAATACTGAGAACGCATACCATTTAGTTATTTCACAAGCCAAATGTGAAGCGAATAGCTAAAGAGAAAGCTATATGTATAGCAACACTTTTGTACCCTTTCAACAAAACATATCAATGAAGTGCCGACAAGTTTTGAATCAATAAAAAAAATATAACTAGTCAGCAAAACTAGGGAAACAACAAAAAAATTCAACCCAAAATTCAAAATACATCAGCTTCGCACAACACAGTATCAAGCCCAAAATTCAATCTGCTTCACACTCCCCTTTGAACACAAAGAGAATCAGGACGTAGAAGGACCAAGATCACCAAAAGTAGGCAGAATAGTTTTGAGATAGCGAATAAGACTGTTGATTTCAATACGGCGATCAGAGAGTAATGCAATAAACGTGCCAAGTGCACGAGACTCTGCTGCAAGAAATTTAAAAAGCCGAGACACAACAGTAGCAGACAATGTAACCGCAGTGTTAGAACAACCAGGAGCCTCAGAATCAAAAGTAGGAACGGAGCGCGCGGTAGGCATAGTATGTTCAATGTCCGACACATGCGCACCCTGAAATAGCCGATAGCTCAAGGAAAAAGTACTAGGGCGCACCTCAGGTGTATAAGCAAAGGTCAGAATACTAGGTTGTAGATGTAGTAACTGTTCGAATTTATGACCTAAAACTCGTAGATTGTAAATATAATCCATTGATCGTTATTAATAAAGTGTTATTATTGTAATAACTGTTATTGATTAAATTATTAGTTTTGTCTTAATAACCCAAATTCAATAAACTAACATTCTAAGTTATTTAATGAGTCTTGAACAGTATGTAGAGACATACAGGGATCAATGTTCAAGATCATCTTAAAGGGTCAATAATATAGGGATAAGGCTGGGTACCTTATCCTGGTAACACTATTGATACAGCTCACTTTGTATTTGATACAAACGCAATGATCCAACGTGTTCGTGTAGTTGACATGCGAGTGAGGGTATCCTATGCAATGAGTTTGCATAAGATCGGAATGTGAAATACTAACCACTAGATGTAACTTCGTTAACTAGTTAGGTTTCTATTTCACTATGATGACCTAGGTAACTTAGTCTTAATCATGAGTGTGTTATGAACTCTTGTTCGCGAGGGATTGTTCTTTGATTTGTACGGGTGAGAGTGACCAGATCGCCGACTCAATAAGCTTATCATTTTGGAGACAAGACCGAGTGGGGTGCTGGAAACATAATTACACAAGATGGAATTCAGTCCTTCCCTACTTTAGGATAAGTAGATGAGGGTTTCCTAAAATGGTGTCTCCAAGTCTTGAACAAAGGGTCCTACCCTCTCCATGGCACGAGAGGGGTTTCTGTTTATTCGTAGGACCATAAACAGGTTGTTCATTAGAGGAGCATTGGTATTTAAGGATTAGAGGTAATCCAGGGGTAAAACGGTAAATTGACCCAGCTGGTGTTACGTACACTAGTGATGGACTAACTTACTGTTATTGGTCTATATCCGTGGACACATAAATATATCTACAGTGAGAAGAGTTCAGCTATGAGTCTTTAGTTGAGTGTGCAGACAGTTAACGAATATTGATTAATGTGGTTAATGAGTTTAGCCAATTAATCTCATATCGTTGTAGCTTCTGATGTGTAAGTCCATTAGGTGCTCTTCCTAGCTCGTAAAGGGTAATGAGATTTATTTATATTAGTTGTAATTTGAAATGTTCAAAATTACTTTTGGAATTAGTTTAATGTATAGTGATACATTATAATATAAAGTTTGTGAAACTTTATTATATAAATTTAATTTTGGATATGATTCAAAATTAATTTATGAGAGATAAAACATTTGAAAAATTCAAATATTAATTTAATGTGAATTGGATTCATATTAAAATTATTGGTTATGAGAGACTAATATTTGAATATGATTCAAATTTAATTTAAGTTAAATATAAGATATTTAATTTACTTATTAATTAATTTAAAATTTAATTAATAATTTAGTTTTATTGAATTAAATTTGATTTAATTTAATTAAATCTATAAGATATTGCAGAGATATTCATTCAAATAAGATTTGAATGAAATATTAATTAAATATAATTTAATTAATTATATTAATATAAATATATAAAATATTGGAAAGATATTCATTCAAATAAGATTTGAATGAAATATTAATTAAATATGATTTAATTAATTATATTAATATAAATCTATAAAATATTGGAGAGATATTTATTCAAAAAAGATTTGAATGGAATATTAATTAAATATGATTTAATTAATTATTAACTAATTGATTAATTGTTAATTAATTAGTAGATTTGATAATAGAATTTCATGATTCTCTCTACCACTTTTCTTATTCCAAGAAGGAAATAAAGTTATAAATATCTAGAAGAAAACGGTTTTTTTTAACAAAATTCATCAAGAAAAAAGTCAAGGCTTTTTCTCTTTGCAAAAAGAAAAGAGTTTCTCTTAAATATCTCTAAACCTTTTCCCATCCCAATTGGTTCCCACAAACCAATCTCCAGAGGATAGAAAGGTCTCCGACAAGTGGTGTCTCCAATTCGATGATTTGTAGATTCAGAAACTCCATCAAAAATAAGTTCTCTGTATCTTGTAAATTAAAAGCATGCTTAATTTTTTATTTAGAATTTTGATTCTAAGTTTTGCCAATGTACTGGTATTTTAAGATTTCCAAATTAATTTGAGTAACGATTCTTTAAATTCTTTCGCTGTCATAGGGCTTTTATCCCTTCAGTAACAGACTAAAGAAAAAACGAGGGAGAGCAATTGGTGTCTTCACACCAAACGTGCCAATATGTCATACTAACTGAGAGTAAATAAACATCATGGCATCAACAGATGATTCAGTACCAATGCGAAATAAGAACATGGCCAAAGCCGCAGACACACTGGAAGCATGGGAGACGGAGAACCAATTTGCGATCCCTATCTTATGTAGAATGACATATTTAACACTTAGAGCAGCAGCAGGAATGCCTTTGACTAGCCAAACTGTGAGAGTCCCACCAGTGAGAACAGATACCAAGTCATCATTTGACGGAGTTGGCAAAGACGAACGATCAGAGGCAACAATTACATCATATTTAATTAATATTACATTCAAATCTTATTTGAATGAATATCTCTGCAATATTATTTTATAAATTTAATTAAATCAAATTTAATAAAATAAAACTAAATTATTAATTAATATTTAACTTAAATTAAATTTGAATCATATTCAAATATAAGTTTCTCTAATAATTTTAATATGAATTCAATTCACATTAAATTAATATTTGAACTCATTCAAATATTTTATTAATTTTGAACCATATCCAAAATTAAATTTATATAATAAAATTTCACAAACTTTATATTATAATGTATCACTATACATCAAATTAATTTCCAAAGTAAATTTGAACATTTCAAATTACAACCAATATAAATAAATCTCATTGTCTTTTACAAGCTAGGAAGGAGACCTAATGGACCTATAGATCAGAATCTACAACGATCTCAGATTAATGGGCTAAACTCATTAACCACATTAATCAATATTCGTTAACTGTGTATACACTCCACTATAGACTCACAGCTGAACTGTTCTCACTGTAGATATATTTCTATGTCCACGAATGTAGACAAATAACAGTAAGTTAGTCCTTCTTGAATGTTCGTAACACCAGTTGGGTCAATTTACCATTTTATCCCTAGGTTACCTCTAATCCTTAAATATCAGTGCTCCTCCAATGAACAACTTGTTTATGGTCCTACCAATAAACAAAAACCCCTCTCGTGCCATAGAGAGGGTAGGGCCCTTTGTTCAGGACCTGGAGACACCATTTAAGGAAACACTCATCTGTTTACCTTAAAGTAGGGAATGAGTGAATTCCATCTTGTGTAATTATGTTTCTAGCTCCCCACTCGGTCTTGTCCCCAAAATGATAAGCTTATTGAGTCGGCGATCTGGCCACTCTCACTCGTACAAATCAAAGGACAATCCCTCGCAAGTAGGAGTTCATAATACACTAAGGATTAAGACTAAGTTACCTAGGCCATCCTAGTGAAATAGAAACCTAACTAGTTAACAGAGACATCTAGTGGTTACTATTTTGCGGTCCGGTCTGATGTAAACTCATTGCATAAGATACCCTCACTCACATGTCAACTACACGAACGCGTTGGATCATTGCGTTTGTATCAAATACAAAGTGAGCCGTATCAATAGTATTACCAGGATAAGGTACCCAACCTTATCCCTATACTATAGACCCTTTAAGTTGATCTTGAACATTGATCCCTGTATGTCTCTACATACTGTTCAAGACTCATTAAACAGTTTAGGATGTTAATTTATTGGATTTGGGTTATTAAGACAAAACTAATAATTTAATCAATAATAATTATCACAATAATAACACTTTATTAATAACGGTCAATGGATTATATTTACAATCTACAAGTTTTAGGACATAAATCTCAACAGTCAGCCAATTGAAGACCTGATCAAACATGAGTAAGAGCAACAGTTTTATCTTCAACAAGAGTCCAAAAGAATGATGACGGATATCAATATGCTTCGCCCGAATGTGTTGAACAGGATTCTTAGAAATCTCTATAGCACTCATATTATCACAGTGAAGAATCATTATCCTTTGAGAACCCATATTCACTCAGCATTTGCTTCATCCAAACAAGCTGAGAACATGCACTACCAGCAGCAATATATTATGCCTCAACTGTAGACAGGAAGACAGAACTTTGTTTCTTACTGAACCAGGAAACTAAGTTGTTCCCTAAGAAGAAACAACCACCTGACGTAGACTTTCTATCATCTGTACAACCTTCCCAATCCGCATCATAATATCCCACAAGAGAGGAAGTAGTATCATAAGTCTAATGAAGTCCAAAATTCGTTGCCCATTTATATATTTCAAAAAAAATTTAGCAGCCAGAAGATGTGAAGCTTGAGGATCTGATTGATAACGAGCACAAATACCCACAATATAAGCTATATCAGGTTGACTTGCTGTTAAATAAAGTAAGCTACCAATCATACTCATGTAAACAATGTGATCAACAGACATGGCCTCACAGTCTTTAGTTAATTTTATATGTGTAGTTGTTGGAGTTCTTTTGGACTGAGAGGTCTCTAGACCAAACTTCTTCACCAAATTTTTAGCATATTTTTCTTGTGATACAGAGATTCCAGTCTGACTTTGCTTGATTTTTAGGCCAAGGAAAAAGGACAATTCCCATACCATGCTCATTTCGAATTCAGACTGCATAATATGAACAAAGCTATTTATGTTAGCCTCCGAAAAACCACCAAAGATTCTATCATCAACATAAATTTGAGCCACAATAATGTCTGTCTTCCGTCGATGAATAAACAATGTTTTATCAGTTCCACCACGAACATATCCTTGTTAACATAAGAACATAGTCAATCGTCCATACCGAGCTCTAGGTGCCTGTTTAAGACCATACAAAGCCTTATTAAGTTTGTAAACATGATAAGGAAATTCAGAATCGATAAACCCCTTAGGTTGAGCAACATAAACTTCTTCAGACAAGTATCCATTTAAATGCACTTTTAACATCCATCTCAAACAACTTGATTTTCTGAAGACATGTGATGCTAAGCAATAGGCGAATAACTTCCAGTCTGGCTACTAGAGCAAATGTCTCATCAAAATCCACTTCTTCAACTTGAGCATAACCTTGAGCAACCAATCGAGCTTTGTTACGAGTGACACACCCTTGTTCGTCTGTCTTATTTTTAAAAATCCATTTAGTGCCAACAACATTCACATTATCAGGTTTAGGCACCAAGGACCAAACATTATTTCTTTGAAACTGAAGGAGTTCTTCTTCCATTGTTGCAATCCAGAACTCATTTGAAAGAGCCTAAAAAACTGAAATAGTTTCTATGGGAGATGTATAACACAAATTTGCAATTAATTTGGCATAATCTAAGCGATCCTTCTTTTTTGTGGTGATACCACTATGAAGATTTCCAATAATACTGGTTGTAGGATGATTTTTGGCCACATGAGTAGAAGGTCTGGATGGTGGAACAAGTGTAGCACGTTCAGAGTCATCAATTGTAATACTTGAGTCAATACTTGGGTCAAACACAATGCTCTTACCCTTATCAGGAATGTTCGGACTCTCTGATGTTGTGTTATCACCTTGTGATGACCGGTCAGTAACTTTATCAGTCTATAGTACATCATCATCATCCTCTCGTACTTCAGGAGATATTCTTTCATCATCATTTACCACAATATTGACAGTCTCCATGATTGATTGAGTTCTAATGTTGAACACCTGAAATGCTCGACTGTTTGGAGAATAACCCAAGAATAGTCCCTTATCAGACTTAGCATCGAATTTCCTGTGATATTCTCTATCTGCACGAATATAACATACACTACCAATATATGAAAATATTTAACATTAGGTTTCTTTCCTTTCCATATTTCATATAGTGTTGTTGTTGTGCCAGTCCTGATTGTCACGCTATTGTGAATATGACAGGTTGTGTGCATTGCCTCAGCCAAGAATTTTAACGAGATATTTTGGTCGCGACGTGATCGCTACGCAGAGCGGCCGACCTTCATTGTTTATTTAATTTCAAAAAAGTAAATAGTTTTGGAGTCGTCACCAACCATATTAAGGTGTGATCGGTCACCCAAATAAAAAAGAATGGTCTACGTAAATTCATGAGTTTTAAGTTCGATAGTCAGTTGTGTGCAGAGAAGGTGTTAGCACCCTACAACACCTATAAAATGGTTACCCAATTTTATCTTTTAAACTAAACTATAGGGGTTAACAAAACAAATTTTTTTATTTGGGTTTTTTTAAATGTCTCATGTTTATCAATTCACATGAAAGAAAATAAAACCTAAGCATGAATTGATAATTATGGGTGGCATAGGAGCCATTAGAAAAATGAAATTTATTTTTGTTTCAAAAGATATATTTTTTATATTCACCTCAAGAATATTAAAATACCAAACTTTGATATTTTAATGTCCATCATAGGTGTTTGATGAGAAATTTCATGTATCTAAAAATTAATAAATTCATAGAAAACACTACTCAGTCTCATTTAAAATATGAAATCTGTTTATAATTTTAAAGACATCTATTAATTAAATTTCAAATGAAGAAATTTCATGTATTCATGGAATTTAAATCCGTAAAAAACAATATTTCTTCTCTGATTTATATTTTTATTTCAAATTGGAAAATAAATAAATAATAATAATAACAAAATAGTGTAAAATTTGAGAAATACTTATGAAATAAATAAGGTAATATGGTGAGATAAAACAATACGAATAGTTTGAGATAAAATAATACATGATAAAATAATACAAAGATTTTGAGATAAAATAATACATGATAAAATAAATACAAAGATAATATAAGCGGGATGCAAAAATATGTTGTTCGCACGAGATTTTTGGAGAAATTTGGTTCGTGGTGTTGAACTTGAGTTGATGTTGTATTTTTGTTGATTTGATTTGATGTGGTTCGATCTCTAGAATTTGATCCTCTGATTCTCTCTCAATTGGATGCTTGCGCTTGATTTGAGGAAGTGGAGCACGTGATGTTATTGAAGTTTGCGTCTTGGAAGAAAGCTTTTTATCTTCAAAGAAGCTTCAATCTTCGAGGGAAGTTAGAGTCTTGGAAGAAAGCTCTTCTCTTCAAAGGAGTTTCAATCTTTGAGGATGGTCGACTTTAGGAGTTGAAAGTCTTCTAGCTCTTGGGAGAATTCTCTCTAGACCTTCTAGAGTTAAAAATTTCCAACCCTTACCAATAAGGAGAACTCCTCTATTTATAGAGTTCTCTAGTGGGCTTTATGGACTTAAACCTGGTTGGTCCATGGACCAGACCCATGGGCTCAACCACATGGATTTAGGTCATATTTACCCTTTGGGCTCAATTAAGTTTATTTTTGGACTCCATTGAACTTAGTCCAAGTAAATAATATTTAATTGAACAAAATTAATTAATTTGATCCAACGGTTATGATGAAAACATGTGGCATTATCAAAATTGATCAATTTATGTTTTCAATTTGAATTTGGGATACATATCAATTTTTTAATTAGTTCTCAATTGAATTATTTGCACTTTTCACCATTAATATAATAAATGATGTGTCAATTTGTTATTGATCTCAAAATTTTATATTCAACATATGCAAGTAAAATAATTAATCAACGCAGGCCAGGCCCATGTAATTATGATGTTCAATAATTAATTAATGTGATGCCGATTTTAATTAATGGTCGAATGAATAATTAACCCAAGATGTCAAATGACTGCCAAATAATTAAAAGGATGCTAATTTATTAATGCAGATGCAAATAATTAACTTAGAATGCAGAATACCAAATAGGTGCAAGTAATTAAAGTAGGTCAGCATGCTAATTAATTAATTAATGCAAGATGCAAATAATTAATAGGGTGCCAAATAATTAACTCAGAATGCATGATGCCAAATAATTAAAAAAAAAAATGGGTGCTATCAAATACATGATGCTAATTAATTAATATGTCAGAGTGCTGCCAAATAATTAAAACAGATAGCCATGCTAATATGCCAAATAAATAAATAAATAATGGGTGCTATGAAACACAAGATGCTAATTAATTAATAGGTCAAATGGGTGCTACCAAATAATTAAAGCAGGCCAGAATGCTAATAATTAAAGCAGGATCACACGATGCTAATTAATTAATGCACAAAATGCACTAAAAATGGGTGCTACCAAATAAGATGTTAATTAATTAATAGGCCAAATGGAAAATGAGTGCTGGAAATTACAGGATGCTAATTAATTAATCAAATAATTCAAATGCATAATTAACACAGTATGTCAAATGAAACACACGATGCCAAATAATTACAAGATGTTCATTAAATTAATAGGCCAAATGAGTCCCAAATAATTAACACAGATGTCAGGATGTAAATAATTCGAATGAATAATAATTATTAATGCAAGATGCCAAACGAAGAATTAACACAAGAGGGCAAATGGGTGCCAAATAATTAACGCAGTGAATCATCAACCATTAAATTGACTTAAATTTTTTTTTAAAAAAAACTTACCTGGCAAGTCTGCCTTAAATCCAAAAAATGCAAAAGGTTCTTTCTCGATCCTCTCAAATTCTTCCAAATCACAAACAAATGAAAAAATTCTTTTTTTTTACAATAAAAGTGTACCTTTCCTCTCAAAATCTCAACGTCTTCCCGAAAAAAAAAATTTCTTCTTTCTCTTTTTATAGGGCAAGGTTGATCGTTTTATTTTTAGATTAGTAAGTGAAGTGAGTGAAAGATTACATAGAGAAAGTTGAAGAAGGTGGGAGAGTGGGAGAAAGTGGGAGAGTGGAAGAGTATGAGCGTCGTGAGAAAGAAACAAAAATAGTGGGGATGGTTGAGAAAAATAGGAAAAAAAAAATTTTATTTTTTTTAAATTTGTGTTTCTTTTTATTTTTTTGTTTTAAAACATAAATTTAAAATTTAAATTTAAATTTAAATTCAAATTCAAATTCAAATTCTTTTATAAAAAAAGCAAATAAATAAATAATAAAAAATGCATGACAAAATACGGTATCTACAGGCATGAAGCATTATTCTGGCCATTTCTTGAAGCTTACCATTCTTTCTTTCTACCACCCCATTTTGTTGTGGGGTGAGAGGAGCCGAATATTCATGTAACCTTCAATTTCACAGAAAGAGTTAAATTTTTCATTTTCAAACTCCTTTTAGTGATCACTTCAAATTCTCCAAATATTTACCCCTTGCTCTCGTTGTAGATTTTTGCAAAGGACAATACATATCTTAGGAGTCTCGAATTTGTTTCGGAGGAACCTTACCCAGGTGAATCATGAATAATCATCCACACACACAAAAACATACTTTTTTCTGCCGATACTTTCAGTTTGCATAGGACCCATAAGATCCATATGAAGCAATTCAAGAACTCTTGATGTATAACACTCATTGATAGATTTATGAGATACTCTGATATGTTATCCTCTTTGACAGTCTTCATAGAACAACCTGTTATTTATATTCAAATTTGGCAAACCCAATATTGCATCATGTTTCAAGGCTTTTCCTATTGTGTCTAAACTCACATAACCAAACTTCTTATGCCATTATTGTATCTGTTCCTCTTTTGACAGGTGACAAATATCAGTTTGGTTTGAACACCAATGATAGCAATTATCAGGTTGTCTTACACCTTTCATGATTCAACATTATCACCATTAGTGACACTACAATTTTCTTTGCAGAAATTTACTGCATACCCTTGATCACATAGTTGGCTTATACTAATAAGATTAGCAGTGAGCCCTTCAACATATCTTACATCATTAAGACGAGTTAGACGTCTTCCATTTAATTATGTTTCCTTTTGCTAAAATCCTATGTTTTGCTCCATCGCCAAAAGTGATGTATCCCTATGAACATTCAGTTAAGTTTGAGAAATAGGACCAATTTTCTGTCATATGTCTTGAAGAACCGCTGTCAAAGAACCAGTCATCATTTGATACTTGAATTAAAGTAAATGCTATATTACTCTGTTCAGAAGTCTGATTAACTCTCCATTCTTCATTCCTGTATTTTATCATTTTTCCTGGATTATACATTCTTGAAGTGTCTGGCATTACTTGATTATAACTTCTCATTTTGAAACAAAATGGTCTAATGTTCTCCACAAAAATGACATATTCATACCTTTGAAGACTTATTTAAAACTTTTGGCCAAGTAGGTGAACCCGAGTTACTTCCTTCAACTTTCTTTTGTGCTGGAACAAAAACAGTTTTGTTCTTTTGTGTACCTGACATGGTTTCGACATTATAATCCAGTCCTTGCTTAGTGATATTAGTTTTTTATGAAGATAGAATTTGATCTAAGCATTCAGTTCCAGAGTTCATCATTTTTATAGATTTCGACAGTTTGTCATATTCGGCTTGAGTTTCCTTCAATTTTTGCTTTAGAGTTGATATGACTATTAACAATCTCTCATTTTCTCCCATTAATTTCTGAATCTTTTATTTCTGAATAGTGCGAACAGAGGAGTCTTCTTTCCAAGCCTATTGTAATTTATTATAAAAAATATTTTCATTCACTTGATCATCAAGTTCTTCATTCTCAGATATAGATTCATCTTTAGAGATTGAACTTATAAATATTTAGTGTATTCTTCTTCTTCTTCATGATGATCAGATTCCTCATCAGATAGAGTGGCACAAAAAAAATTTCTTTTGTCTTCTCAGATACGTTGAACATTCAGCTTGATAATGTCCACGACCTCTGCATTCTCTACATTTAAACCTTCTTCTGTCTCTGTTATTTTGTCAATCAGGGTCTTTTCTTCTAAACTGGTTGTTTTCTCGACTGTTTTGCCCATAGTTATTAGGAGTTTTAAATTTCCTAATAACATTTGAGAACTGTTTGGTCAACATTGCAATTGACTCATTTACTTGATCATTTGACAACTTACATTTTTCACCAACGTCATTCTCATGTAAAGATTGAAAGCTATACTTTTCCCTTTATCTTCTCCTCTGTCAGATATAGCAATTTCATAAGTTCAAAAAGACCCAAACAATTCATCTAAAGATAGTGTAGTGATATCCTGAGCTTCTTCAATAGCTGTTACTTTCATATCAAATCGTCTGGATAACGATCGCAACACTTTTCTAACAAGTCTAGATTCTGGAATACCTTCATCGAGATTGAACGAATCATTTGCTATTTCCAGAACCCTTGTATTATATTCAGATATAGTTTCTTCTTCCAGCATTTTCAATGATTCAAATTTGGAGGTTAACAACAGCAGTCGTGAGATTTTTACCTTAATGGTACCCTTGAATGCCACCTCAAGAGCCTTCCAAGCATCTTTTGTTGTAACACATGTGTTTATTAATTTAAACACATTCAGACCCACTCCATTATATATGACATTTAGCGCTCGAGGGTTTTCTATTGACTCTTGCTCTTCTTCATCAGTCCAGGTTTCTTCAGACTTTGGAATAGATTTTCCATTTACAGTCACCATAGGTGGTGTCCACCTTGCTTTAACAGTTCTCCAGGTTTTAGCGTCAAGAGACTTAAGAAACAAAGTCATACGTGTTCTCCAGTATGAATAATTCTTGTCGTCCAGTATTGGGGGTCTAGTAGTCGAACTTCCTTCATTGGCTATCTCCATTTTCAACAGAACCCGCTCTGATACCAATTGAAAAAAGGAATTATGATCAAGTAAAATGCCTTTAGCTATATCCAAAGTTATACGCTTTAGAAATAACTAGAGTAGAAAAGCAACAGATAACATAGAAAGACTTTGGTAACCCAGTTCCGTAAATACGGCCTACATCTGGGGAGCTTCTTTGCTCAAATAAGGATTATTATTAAGATTTATGAGTTTGTAACTTAAATATGAAAGCTACAATAATTATGTTATCTTTACAACTTAAAGAAATAACTGCAGGTTCCCCCTGACGGTGATGATGACTCTTCAAGATTAATTCAGGCTCCCCCTGAATTACTGAATTGACTCCTCAATTTCTATATCTTCATTCATAATCCTTATCGCACTTAAACATATATATATATATATATATATATATATCTTCATACCTTTTGACAATCCACGAAAATATGGCGTAGCCAGATTCTTAATGTGATCAACACTCTTCTTTTTTTCACGTACGCACCCCTAGAAGAAGACAAACCCACATATATATACTTCACGATTTAAATATATATAAAAAAATTTCTAGATATTATTTGTTCATCAAGATACGCCAAGATTCTCAAAAGATATACCAAGATTCCTAAAATATAGGAAAAGAATCGTTTGACAAAATATTGTAACAACCCTTTACCTTCGTTGTTAGATTTGAATTCTTGGGAGATTTTAGCAGTTGTCCAGCCATTCGGAAGCTCGAATTTAGGCGTTTCGGCACTACTTGGGTAAGATTCTAAGCTTTATGGAGTTGGTCTTGAGTACCCATCTAATTTTAGCGGTAATATTGAATAACCCATGATGTTGGATACTTGTTTTCGAATTTAGAAAGTACTTATGGTGTTGTCGATTAAAGTTAAGGGTACTTTGTTAAGTTCTTGGTAAGTTTTGAATAGTTTTCACAGACCAGTTCTAGTTTTTATTTTGGTTTGAGCTACACAAGAAGAATTAAAATGTAAGGTTGGATTTTTTTTTAAAGTTAACTCAATTTATAACAAGTTTCATGAATAAAGCTTGAGAAAATTATGAGGCTAAGTGAATGATTTTAGAAGTAGAAAATAGGTCATAGACTCTTCACGTAATTTTAAGAAGACTCTCACTTTTTGAATATCCTAGAGTGTACAGATGGAACTCAAAGCCCTATTTTATATGGTTGGAAAGCTTATTCAATGTCCTATACCTTTCATGAAGCAGCCAATTCTGATTAAAAATATGTTTATATTTAGGAGGAAAGTAGGAGATTGTAGAGAATGCAATTTTGGAGTACTTGTTTTTCGGGATAATTCTGAAAACATCTAGTGAGAATCTCATTTTCATTTCTTCATAGAGGGTCCCAAAATGAAGAGTTTGATATAAAGTACATTAATTTTTATTAAGTATTGAAGAAGTTATGAGTAGTTGAAGTTAGCCTACTGGAGTTGGAAATTTCTTGAAAAGTATGAATTATAATTTTATTTGTTAGGTGTAGAATTCATGAGCTCCATAGTTTGTGCGTCATCTTAAGTTATTATAGAAAGACAAAATTATTTAAGGTCGTTTAAGACAAGTTTGGGTAAGTTCAAAAGTATTTGACTCGTTAGATTAGTATTCAGATTCTTAATGGATCTAAACCTCTAATTAAGGTAGGGATATTCGATATAAGAGCGTATGGATGTAAAAGACGACTTAAGTTTGAGTGCTTATGACGTTAAGAGTTTAAGTTGAAGTTTAAGGGTCCCAAAAGTGTATCCACTTAAAAGAAGCACTGAACTTGAACTAAGTTGGATGCTTAATGAGTTAAGTATCTAGATTTCAAATCTAAGGGTTCGTAGGTGAAAAGTCTAGTCTAATCCTAAACGCTTTGAAAATTTGAGGATCTTAGAAACATAAAATGGATTTAGGTGGCCTCATGAAGTGTAAGGTTAGTTGGCCCGTGTTGATATACTGGAACTAGATCTAAAAATCTTCGATAGTTGAAATAAAAGTGTATTGAAACGAAAGACCCAATGAGTTTGACCTAAGTTTGCACATCCATTTTACTAAGGATCTAAATTTGAGGTTTAAAGGTTTGGAAGTGGATTTTTAGTCTAGTCTAAGGAGATTCGAGAATGTAAAGACTCTAGAAATGTAAAATAGATTGAATGCTCATAATGAAGTGTTTTTAGAGATTATTGCACTGTCTTGCTAAGTGAAGATAACTGAGAGACCTTAATCTCTGTTTCAGGCCAACTTGAAATGGGGAAAGCCTATTATCCCGGGGGATCGAGTCGTTAATAGTGAGTGGTTTATTTTCAAGTATTTTCATTATAAATTGGTATTTGTTATTATGCCATGATTGTGAAAACTTCGAGCATGATTGTGAAAACTTTATGAACTATGTGCTAGAAATGTTTTTAAATATGATTTTCGGTTTCCATAAACTCGTATATTCTCTCAAGCATGGATGAACCTGAATGTATTCATCATGATTTATATGACAACTGGTTTAAAGAATACTCGATCTGTTATTAAACGAGGATGTTTTGAATGGAAGGTTATTCTTAAAACATGTATTGATCGCTAAGGATTGAAAATGATTTTATTAAATGTATTTCTGACCATGTTTGGCTTTTAAACATAAAATATGTAATTTTATGAATGTTGGTAATTTTCCTACGGCTACATGAATGTGTTTTCGTAGCGCCACCTATGATTCTCAAAGGGTTTTGGGGTTGAAAGAGGTCGTGATCGGAGATTCAAGAACCTGAGCCTAGGTGAGGATGTGGATGGAAGATTGTGATATGGCTTCAGGCCTAGCTTAACCCATGGTAGGTGATACTCTATGTGCACATATAGGAGCGGATATGGTGGTTGTTACTGTGGTAGGTTCTAAGTATGTGTGAGCTCCATTTGGCCGTGTGTTTCCTTATGAATATGGATCACGTGTGAGCTATTCCAGGTCGTGTATTTAGTATGCTATCATGGTTGGATTGGATGGAGATTGTTACTATGGTAGGTGCTAAGTATGTGTGAGCTCCATTTGGTCGCGTGTTTCCTTGTGGATATGGATCACGTGTGAGCTATACCATGTCGTGTATTTAGTATCCTACCAAAGTCGGATTGGATGGAGGTTGTTATCGTGTCGGGTACTAAATATACGTAAGCTAGTTTTTGCCACATGATTCTTTGATAATGTACGAGCTATTCTTGATCGTATATTTACGTGTCTTGCCATAGTTGGATTGAGTACAGGTTTGTTGATTTGACTCGTGGTTTGTAGTATTATGTAATGATGACATTTTAATTACTATTTCATTATCGATACATTTTTACACATTGTTTAAGTATGTTTTACGAGTTTTTACTCCTAAGGAACTTGCCACTCATTGAGTTTTCAACTCACGATTTAAATGTTTTCTTTCTCCGCCCCCCCCCCCCCCCCCCCCGGGATAGCGGTAAAGGACCAAGCATTAAATGGTTGAGTTCACCTTCGTTGATTATTGTAGACTCTCATTCTTATTGTATGTATATATTCAAGTCTTGTACTGTACCGTGGGATAGTTAGAAGTAGCGAGAGTCACGATAAGGATTTGTGTTTTGTGAGGTCTCTTATTAGAACATATTTCTTTTTGTAACTATTTCGTAGTTGAAAATAAACTCTAATTGAGACTCTAGACTAGATGGATGAGTGTGTGGTAAGACACATGCGATATTATTTTGAGTCTGGGAATATTTATTTATAGAAGTGAAAATCTTCCAACTTTTCAGATTTGGCTACCCCAAATTTTAGGAGAGATGTTGCCAAAATTTTCGTAGAATTTCTTAATATGTGTTCTATAGGAGTAAGTTGGAAAAATATCGCTTTCAAAAGTGTTTTATCATGCCACAATTTAGGTTAGAGAGGAAAACCTAAATTGGAGTACGACAGGTATGAATTTTTAAACCTTACAAAACCAGTGAAAGAGTAAATGTCATGCAGTAATATTTGAGTGTTGGTTACATCCATCTCCACATATTCCCTCTAATCACAAAGAAAAACAAATACTAAACAAAATCTCTTTAAATGGACAAATATAGGCAGAATCTAGGACGCAATCAAATATTTTTATGTCACGTGGATTTTTTCTAGTATTACAATTGCATAACAGAATTAAATAATGTCAGTATCACTGAGCCGGTCTCATTGACATATCCATTATTGTTAAGTTGTACTTTCGCAAAATAAAGTTATTCTTCCCAAAAAGAAAAAAGAAGAAGAAGTACTTTAAAAGGTTATGGAGTGAGGTGAGTAAGGGGAGAGCGTTATGGAAGAGAGATATAAAGAGATATTAAAGTTTGTGGTTGTTAGGTTAACCCAACTAAAGGAGAGTGGAGTGGTGAGACAGTAACTTTATAGTGTGTGGTCACTCATTATAACTATTTAAATACTCCCTCATCAATATTTAACAAGGAAGACGTAGTTTATACGAATAAGAATAGATTGATTTTGTTCCCAAGTTTTTAAAATATACCATTTTATTTCTAAATTTTTAAAAATAGGTCTAGAAGATTTTTTTTGTTTGATTTTTCAAAATAGAAATTATTTATAATTTAAAATTAAAAGATAAAGTTATTTGAAAGACTTTTTAAACATATTTTTAAAAACTCATATACTAAAAAATACTTTTTGAAAATTTGAGGACCAAATGTTAGCTTTTTAAAACTATGGACAAAAAGGTTACATTTTTAAATTCAATAATCAAACAGATATATTTTTCAAAACTTGAAAACTAAAATGGTACTTTCCCATATATATATTTTTCGCACCGTTTTAATGACATCGAGTAGATACTTTTTACTTTGAAGTCAAGTGACATTCAAATCAACCCCAATTAATAGTTAACAACCACCTAAAAAAGATTTGTTTACCATGGTAAAAGTTTAATATAACTCAAAGTAAAAAATTTTGTAAAATCGATCAACTATCTCACCATTATCATTAAAGTTTATCAATTATAGATTGTCACACTTAAGAAGAAATCTATTAGTGATAAAAAAAAAATCACTAATAGACTTATATTGTTGATATATGATTCTATTAGCATCTATTAAAAGCTAAGATCATGCTAGCACTTTCTAATGGAAAGAAACAACTTTTTGGCGCAAGCAAAAGGCTAAGACAAAAGTTGCTTCCTAAGTCAGTTAGGTATGGCTTTGACTAAACTTCCTTGAATAAAAACCTAATAGAGCTCTATCTCACGTCAACTTGGTACCTTGTGACAATTCCTCACCAAAGGTAAAGGGCATGTGAGAAAGAAAGTTCTTTTTTCTGGGCTCAACTATGGGAACCAAAAGTTTGTTTTCCATACAGGGGAGGTGAATTAGGCTCTCAAATGGACCCTTTTTAAGCTTGAGGGTGATTAAGTCTTCTCTAAGTAGAATTCCGAAGAAAGACGACCATTGGCAACTGGTGGAGATACTTCTTTAGCATTTATATTTTAACTTTGTAGACTTTTAAAAACTCAAAAATTACTTACAACTGTTTTTTTATAATATAAAGGAATGAAAATGGTGTTGCATATGAAAAGAATATATACAAAAATGGAAAAACCACCATTTTAAAACCAAACTTAATTAGTAGTTTAGTACCTTATCTTTAGATTTTATGAAGTAAACTCCTATTTGAAAGCATAGTCAATAAAGACGACCATTGGCAACTGGCCTTTAATTATTTAAACCAAAGTCTCAACTACTTACTCACAAACATTGATTCATATAAATATTAAAATGAGATAATGATAGTGACATTATAATTCAATGTACTAACTAAACTATAAACATCATATGGAACGAATCTAGTATATGTTGATTGATAAGATGAAATCAAACTTTCAATAACAAAGAAAAATAGGATTATTTTTATATATAACAGAATGAATCAGAATATTTTTAAAATATAGCAAAATTTTAAACTTATCACTAATTGACACTAATAAAATCTAAAATTTTACCATATTTTCGTACAATACCTTTAAGAAATAATATTTACCAACGAGTCAATCAACACAAATAATTTGATATCTATTATTATTTTTATTATTTTATTTATTCCTCTTTTTCTAATATATATACACACATTCATCTCTTTCAGAAGATCCACTGGTAAAAGACATTTAATCTTGGCCAATAGCAACTACTCGTTTAATTTGAAGGCAAAGTTTTGTTTTGTTTTTTGTTTTTTCCTCTCTCCAATAGTTTATCCAACTAGAAATAAGCTTGTCATTTATGCATTTTTCTTGTAAAAACTTTTAAAAGTGGATAGTAAAAAATTCCTACGTAGAAGTCAATAAAGAAGTTTCATCCTTTGCCTAATTTCAATAATTAACGGTTTTCAGTGAATAAATCTTTTTGCTTATTACTATTAAACATCTGATATAGTTAATTTAGTTATTCTGAGATTAAAAAAATACCATTTTTTATCTTCTCTTCAAAAAAATTCTAGTAGTAGAATATTTTAGTACCAACTACCATATCCATTATTTATGTATCAAATAATATATCCATTTATTTCATGAACCCATATAATTCTGAAATGTTTTCTTTCAAAGATTTTGTGTATTGCATAGAGTATGAAATTGAAACTCTAGCCTCAAAGTTGATGATACATATATTATATAATAGTTGAGTTATGTTCGTTTGAAACAATATGAATGATGTGGTATAAAAATATTGTAGGTAGTGCAAACTTTCTCAATTCTTTGATTGTATATCTCCTCTCCTAGTTCCTAACTTATCAAAATCTTAAAGGATCGTTTGGCCCAAGGGTTATCACTATTGGATTAGGGTTAGGTTTATCATTAACCCATCTTCCCTCTCTTTTTTCTTTCTCAATCCCTCTTCAACTCCCCATAAACCTACATTTTCAACTCCTCATAATCCTATATTTTCAACTTCCATAATTTTATTATTTCATTTTTTTAAAACTACTTTATTTATCAAATGTCATTTGTTTCTAATTAATTTAATAATCTTAAAAAAAATATTATTTTTAATTAATTTTATTGACGAAATTAATTTTAATTAAATACTAATTATGATTAGTTTACGCATTTAGCCCTCGTATGAAACTTTTTTTTTAACTTTATTATTTCATGTCTTTTATTCGTTTTTCACCTTTCAAATATTTATATAAATTATTTCTGATAAATTTAAGTTAAATAAATTTCTAAAAAAATGAATTTTATTAAATTTATAAAAAAAATCAAAACAAAATCAATCAGACGATTTAATATTAAATTAAATAACTTTTGAATCCTTAAATAACCTAAAAAATGTATAACAAATATTTTTTTTGAAAGTATTTAAACTTTAAATGTATAAGAATTTTCTTTTAAAAAAATCAATTTAATGGCGAAATTTGATTTAAGATTTATTTGAATTAAATTTTGAATATAAATTTTTTACCAAATTATTCTTCTACTTTTCAAAATGTACTTTTTTTTCTCTTTCTTCTTCCTTATTTTTATATTTTTCATTGATTCAATATAATTTTTTATCATTTTTTGTTGCTCCTTGGAACCACAATCCTCTAATTTAAAAAAAGAAAAAAAAAACATAATGTTTAGGTAAGAAGAAAACTAAGATTGTTTTATCTTTAAAAGAAAAATAGTAATTTATTCAACTGTAACGATTACTTAAAAAAAATGTTGAAAAATTCATGTCATATTTAAAGAAATTAAGGCAAATTGTTTTGCGAAAACTAGGACGATTTGGTAAATTAAATATACAAAATTTGTGTATTGGGGTTAGAATATGAATTTTTAAACAAAAAATTAATAATTTATTTGCACGTAACAATTACGTCCAAAAGTTAAAAATTGACGTTGTATTTAAAAAATGACTGAAAAATGTTTTACGAAAATAGGACATTTCGAAAAATTAATTATACGAAATCTATGTATTGGATTTAGAATACAAATTTTAAAAAAAAATCAATAAATTATTTGAACGTAACGATTACGTAAAAAACTGTTGGAAATAGACGCACATTTAAAGAAACTACTAAAAATTATTTTAAGAAAATAAGATAATTTGGTAAATTAAATATACAAAATTTATGTTGGATTTAGAATAAGAATTTTAAAAAAAATGTATAAGAAAATAAATTTCATAACACTACCTACATAACCCTTCCCTCAAACACATCTTATCATAACCACCCCATAACCCTTCATACATAACTCTTCCTCCAAACACATTTTATTATAATCACCTCATAATTCTTCCTACATAACTATTACCCCAAACACATATTATCATAACATTAGTTTTATAACACTAGTTTTATCATAACACTAACTGTCCATAACCCAACCCTTCCCCCAAGCACACCCTAAATGACTATCCATCAGAGACTAGCCATTACTCCATAGAAAAATAGGTAAATTTTCAACAAAAAAAAAAAAAAAAAAAAAAAAAAACCCAATAGTAATAAATGCATGATTTATATATATAAACAAAAAAAAAATCTCAACCCATATGAATTTAAAACAAATAGAAGTGAACTTTCCAACACTGTAATCTAATGAAAAAAAAACCTATATTAACATGATCAACTAAACTTCCAACATCAAAATAAAAACTCAACAAATAATAACATTTTTCCTTTAATAAAAAATCAAATCAAACTCTCATTTTTTCTTTTTCTTTTTTTCTTTTTTTCCCTATTTGTTGAGATTCAAAGTGACTTGAAAGTAGTTGCATCTTCCTTTTGAATCCATCCAAAGCTTTCCATGAAAGGGTTAGCCAAAGACACTGGTGGATAGCCATTAATGCAATCTTCCCATACATTACCCTTTTTTTCACCCAACTCTGTCATCACTTCCCACAAACAACTATTGCATTTAAACCCTGCTCCAAAGCTTATCATCAATACTTTATCTCCTTTCTTTAGCCTTTTTTTGGCTTCCATATACCCCAAAACATACCACAGGCTACTTGCCGACGTGTTTCCGAATCGATGAAGGGTCATTCTAGCTGGCTCGAGATCATGTTCGGTTAGGTTTAGACTCTTTCCAACCCCATCTATCACTGCTTTTCCTCCTGTGTGTAGGCAGAAATGCTCCGCTCCGGTTTTGAAGCTTGCCATTGGCTTCGGCCATCGGGGCTTCGAGGAGCTAGCTAGGGAGATTTTGTGTATTATTGTTAGGATTGTTAGCCGGAATATCTCGGTTATTGGAAGGATTTTTGGGGAGATCTCTCTTAAATTGTCTGTGAATGCTTTTATTGCTGCCCTTGGGAGACTCTTTCCTAGATGAAAACCTTAAACAAAGGGAAAAAAAACTTTTGTTAGAAATAACCTACAAGCAAAGAATAAAAAATTAATTGAGCTCACTAAATTACTATGTATTAATATTAGCTACACATTCACGAACAAGTGGCAAATTTAACAATAGAATATAAAACCTAAAAATATGTATGCAAGTAAGATTGTGAGTTAGAGTGTTTTTATACATCAACCTCTCTTAAATCCGGAATAAAATGGATTAGAATAAATGGACGAAATAAAAATAAAACAATAATCCCCGTATAACTCTAGGTTGGTCATATTCATAATGAAAGATAACATATTTAAGGCATTTTTACCAAGTTAGGTGAAAGGAAAAAAAATTATTTAGTAAAAGTTCCACAATATGAGTATGAGTATGGGATCTTAATAATGGTTGGAAGATAGATTTAAAATCACATGACCCTTTAACTATTAAATACAAAAGAATTAATTAAATCATCATAACGTAACTATCTCTTGGTAACGATTGGATATAGATTTAATCAACATATTCCTAATAATATAAGAGTTACTTTTTCAATTTCTCTTTCTTGAATCTAGTGGTTGAAAATTGTTAGTTACATCATGGTGCTTCCTTCAAAGTAGTATAACGTGGTTGAATAATTAATTAAAAGTACTTCTTTTCAAAGTTTTGGAAAAGAGGGGTGAATTTAATTTTGAGAAACAATTATGAAAGAGAATAACCGTATGTATTATTTGTTTACCTAAGTTGCCTTGGTCATCTTCTCTTTGATAGCAACATTCATAGGACTCATCTTGAGCTCCATGGTGTGTTCTAACTAGACAATTGAGCTTCAACATAGCTTTGTTTTTCAAACTCCTTTTATTGGTCAAGAGTATGGCGGCGCCACCGGAACGAAACAGACAATTTGCCAAAATCATAGATCGATCGTTACCAGAGTACCAGTTCGCCGTGAGTGACTCGGAAGTGACAACAACGCCGTATGAGTTCATGTGTGATTTAAACATTCTTCTCATAACATCCACAGAAATAAGACTAGCACTGCATCCCATTCCACTTAGATTGAACACTTTTATGTCTTCCTTCATCTTAAACCTATATATAAAATCAATATATTTTAACATCACAAATTTTAGAAAATGACGTTAAAAAAAGTTCAAATCTCAAATCTCATATATCAATTTTCAAGAGAAAATGACATCTAAAAAGTTCAAATATATAGAATATTCATAGATCCAAAAGTTTAAGTTGATGGAGTTACACTAAATCTTACTTGTTAATAATTATGGAGGCAAGAGAAGGGGAAGTGGACAACATGGAGATATTGACGACGAGTATATCGATTTGAGAAGGGGAAACACCGGATTTTTGGAAAAGCTTATGGAGACAGTCAAGGAAAAACTCTTCAACTTCAATGATACTATCAACGAGAGAAGGGTGACTTTCTTTACCGGAGAAGACGACACGGGGACCGTAGGTTTGCTCGCCGATACCGGAGTTGACAACGGCTTTGAGAAGGAATTTGAATTCTTCAAGTCCGAGATTTTTGGTACGTTTCATAAGGTCTCGACAGAGCTGAGTGCCAAGCATTCTATCCTCGCTCGGTTTGAAACATTGATAGTCTAAAATGTAGCATTGTTGGTCTCTTTTTGCATCAAAATGTTTCCATAATTTTAATGCCAAATAGAGTAAGGGGATTGCATAGAGTAAGAACAGTGGCTCCATGAGAGAGATGAAGAGATGGAAAAAGAAAAGAACAAAAAGGAGAGAGATTCCCAGAAATGAAGCAATGTGTTGAAGAAAAGAGAGGGCTCAGCTCTTATAGGAAAGGGGAGCAGTTGGGAGACTTAACGCGTTTATGAATGCAAATTGCCAAATATATATTTACAATTTTCTATTCTCATTTTCATTTCTTTTATCCTTTTAGAAGTGTTATTTAATTATTTTGGATGGGGTGTAAATTATTTGCATTCAAATGTTTGAAAATATAGATTTGGGATTTTTCTAGAATAAATAAAAATAAATTCATATATTATTAGGTATGGGATGTTTTGACTTTACTTATATATATGCATGTGGTAATTGGTATAATTTAAGTGTATTAATTAAATAAGTTTGTTGCAAAATATGTTTTAATGATAAGAAAATCACCGTATTGTATTCTTAAAAATATCTTGATATTTGTGAATTGCGCTATGAAATATATGTTATTATATTCTTCCTAAATATATTGATATATAAATATACCATGTTACTAAATTTGCATCTAGCCAACGTATCAATATTTTCATATTTTTATAGAAATAGCTAACAAGATATATTTAAAGTGTTAGTATATAAATCGTTGTGTATTTTTAAAACGCTATTTATGAACAGTAGATTGCATCAAATTACATGTTATATAATTAGAGTAAATATATATAGCTAAAGTTATCAACTTATTTATAAATATATAGTAAAATAACAAAAAACATTATCAATTTTTTAATTTGCTATATTTAAAATTATTTTCGATGCATTTTGCTATTTGAATTAATTTAAATCAATGTGTTTTAAAGAAATATTTTTCACATACACAAATTTTATTTTGGTAACTGTTGTTTGGGCTATCCAATGATATAGGTAACATTCCGGAACAACACACTCAAGTTTTCTTTTTAAAATATGCACCTATATTGATTATATATAATATATATATTGAATTAATTCAAAGTTTATATATAATATATATGTTGAATTAATTCTTAAAACTTTGCGCTTGGTTTTTATTTTTCTTTCTAAATTTCAAAAATTTACTTTTAAAATTATTCATGTCAAATTTTTATAAAGAAAATATGCTTTCACTTCACGTGCAACATATTAAATTTGTAATTTTTTTTTTTGTAAAGGTATGTAATAAATGCAGGGGTAGGAAGTTGAACCCGGAACCTTTTGTTCACAGGTACCTACAGATGTCAGTTGAGCTAAGTTCATGTTGACTTAAATTAAATTTGTAATTTGAAAAAGAGAAGATATAAAAAGCAAAGAAAATGGATTCTAATACTTAATTAAGAGAGCTAAATAATAGAAAAATAGAAATTTAAGTTTCCTCATATATGAAGTCATAATGGTGTATTTGTAGCTATAGTTGACCTCCTCACCTTGAAGTTGTTGAGTTACTTATTGGACTTGGTTGTATGAGGGTTGCACCAGCTTTTTTGCTATTTAGTTAAGGTTCGACTTCGGCTCAATCTCAGCCAGAGCAAGGCCAAGCACATTGGTTTGGGCCAAGGGCCAAGGCATCTCTTAGACCATTTTAGGTTATCGTTTCTACCTCTGACCTTGATATTCATGCTATCTTTTCAATTTTGTTATTCAATATTCTTATCAAATATAGCTATCTTTTGATCCCAAATCACTGATACTAAAAGTTACTTTCCTTTTTCCACTTGTGTGGTCAGTTTTGTGATACAAATCAAAGAAGAAGCATATAAGTCTAGTTGTAACAGCCCCAAAAATTTAAGGTAATTTTGTTACTTAATTGTCTTCAATCATTTATGACTAGATTATTATGAGTGTTACATTCATTGAAATTGGAAGTCCAAGAAATTTATTTGGAGTAATATGTTGGATTAATTAAATATATATATATATATATATATATATATATTTAATTAGAGATTTTGAAATTTGGTGGAGAATGTTATTAATTATATAGTTTTGATTATATAATTAATACGTGAAAAATTGATGATTATATATCAAAATATAATTATTCGAAAAAGAAATATAACATCCCAAATAATTATGAAATCTTTATTAATTATCCTCAATTATTTGGATCTTATTTTGAAGATTGAAGCTAAAATTGAATTATTGGGTTAGGATAATTCATTTTGAAATTTATGAAATTTTAAGATAACTTATTTATTGAAAAAGATTTTGGTTAATTAAAAAAATTGAGATTTGGAATAAAGTACTTGAGTTAATTTGAGTTAATTTGAGATTTGAAAAGTAAAGTTGGTTTTGGTGGAATAGATATTAATTAAGTATATATAAGGATATGTATATTTTGTAAATATTGTATTTTGTCCTTTCATTTTTTTTCATTTATTTATTCATTTGTTCTTTTTTAAAAGAATTTGAGTGCGCCTATTTTTTCTCAACCATCCTTTTCCTTAGTCACAAAGCTCATACTTTCTCACTCACCCACACTTTCTCCCACTCTTCCACTTTCTCCCACTCTCCCACCTTCTCTTCGTAGTTTTTCACTTTACTAATCTAAAAATAAACGATCAACTTTGCCCTATAAAAGGAGAATGAGAAGATTTTTTTCTGGGGAGATTTTGAGAGAAGAAGGCACACGTAAATAAAAGAAATCTTTTCATTTGTTTGTGATTTGGGGGAGATTTTGAGAGAAAAAGACACTCGTACAAAAAAAAAGAGAAATATTTTCATCTGTTTGTGATTTGGGAGGAGATTTTGAGAGAAAAAGGCACACGTAAAAGAGAAATCTTTTCATCCGTTTGTGATTTGGGAAGAGATTGAGAGGATCAACAAAGAAGCCTTTTGCATATAAGGCATACGTTGGTAAGTTTTTTTTTTCTAATTCATGTTCGATGATTCTGCATTAATTATTTGGCACCCATTTTGACTGCTGTGTTAATTATTGATTTGAATTACACATTTGGCTAATGTGTTAATTAATTAGTGTCATGTTATGATTTGAATTACACATTTGGCTGATGTGTTAATTAATTAGTGTCATGTTAAGTTTTTTTTTTTTTTTTAATTCATGTTGGATGATTCTGCATTAATTATTTGGCACCCATTTTGTGTTAATTATTGATTTGAATTACACATTTGGTTGATGTGTTAATTAATTAGTGTCATGGGTTAATTATTTGGCACCCATTTGGCTCCTGGTTTATTTATTTGCATCATTTTAATTATTTGTCACCCATTTCACATTTTGTGTTAATTACTTGACACCCATTTAGCCTGTTTAATTATTTGTCACTCATTTGACATTCTGTGTTAATTATTAATTTGACATTTGTGATGTTAATTATCCATGTTAATAACTATTCATTTGGCATCTTGTAGCATTAATTAATTTGTCTGACATCATGCGTTAATTTCCAGATCTGCAATAATTAATTATTTTGCATAATTATTTTTTGCATCATGTTGTCTTAATTAATTATTTTTTGCATCATGCTGTCTTAATTAATCATTTTTTGTGCCTTAATTAATTTTTTGCATCCTGCTGGCTTAATTAATTATTTTGCATCGTACTGCCTTAATTAATTATTTTTGCAATCTTACATTGTTTTTGCATTCTCTTATATCATCTTTGTATTTATTTTATATATTTATTTTATATGTATTATTTTATCTCAGCATATTATAAGTATTTCTCAAATTTCACAATGTTTTGTCATTATTATTATTTATTTTTCAATTTAAATATAAAAATCTAAGTTGGAGAAAAAGTATTGTTTTTTTATGGATTTTATAATTTAAATTCCATGAATACATGAAATTTCTTCATTTAAAATTTAATTAATAGATTGTCTTTAAAATTATGAACACATTTCATATTTTAAATGGGATTGAGTAGTGTTTTCTTTGAATTTATTAATTCTTAGATACATGAAATTTCTCATTAGACATCTATGATAGAGATTAAAATATCAAATTTTGGTATCTTAATATTCTTAAAGTGAATAAAAAAATCTTTTAAAACAAAAATAAACTCTATTTTTCTAATGGCTCCTATGCCACCCATAATTATCAATTCATGCTTAGCTTTTATTTTCTTCCATGTGAATTGATAAATGGGACATTTAAATAAAACCTAAATAAAAAACTTTGTTTTGTGAATCTCTATAATTTAGTTTAAAAGATAAAATTGGATAACCATTTTATAGGTGTTGTAGGGTACTTAACACCTTTCCTACACACAACTGACTCCCGAACTTAAATCTCATGAATTTACGTAGACCATCTTTTTTATTTATTTTTTTTGAGTGACCAATCACACCTTAATATGGTTGGTGGTAACTCTAAAACTATTTATTTATTGAAATTAAATAAACGAGGAGGTCGGCATCTCCGCGTCGCGATCACGTCGCGACATATTTAATTAAAGATTTGAATTTTTTTTGTGGAAAATGATATTAATTATTTGGTTTTGTATAAATAATTAATATAAAAAAGTAAAATTCATTATATAATAGAATATCATTATAATCATTAAAAAATAAGACAATTCATCACGAGAGATGGTTGATTTGATTGAATGGAAAAAATGATGGATTTAATTAGAAGATGGAAGAAAAGTTTAAATAAATATATATGTTTATTATATATTTGATGAGAGAAAAATAATAATAATAATAATAATAAGATATTATTATTATTATTATTATTATTATTATTATTATTATTATTATTA
>CM046894.1:2008369-2035630 GCA_025688845.1 Cucumis hystrix
TTATTATTATTATTATTATTATTATTATTATTATTATTATTATTATTTACAAATATTAAAAGCAATAATTGAATTTTACTGATGTTGTTGGTAATGTCTTAAATTTTGGGAGAAAAAGTGCCTGACTTGGCTACTAACAACATGCAAAGAAAATAATATAGATTCCGAACAAGATATATTTAAAGGCTCATGTACAAATAGTTGAGTTGGAAAACGTGTATTTTTGAATCGTTGTAAGAACAAGAGATTTCATCAAATTTCACACTCTATAATAATAATAGTAAATTTATGTATATATATAGCAAAGTTACCAACTTATTTATAAATATATAGTAAAATAACAAAAACAAATTTTGTCACTTTTTTCATTTTTGCTACACTTAAAATTATTTTCCAATCATTTTACTATTTGAATTAATTTAAAACAATTTGTTCTAAAGAAATATTTTTCACGTACACAAATTTTATTGGCATCTTTTATTTGGGCTATCCGATGATAGGTACCGTTGCGGAACAGCACTCCAAGTGTTTTTTTTTAAATATGCACCTATATTGATTATATATATATATATAAATTATGAACTGATTCTTAAAAGTTTGAGCTTGGTTTTCGTTTCATTTCTAGTTTACTTTTAAAACTATTGATACCAAATTTTGGTAAAGAGAATATGCTTCCAAATTTTAAGTGCAACAACGTTGTACATTTGTAATTTGAAGAAAAGAAAACATGCAAAATAGATTTTAATATCTAATTTATTAAGAGAGCTAAATAATTGAGAAGTAGCACTACAAGAACTTAGTATATTCCTGCACGCGTTAGGAAAGATTTAGAAAAACGTCGGGAAAAGCGTTCCCAACGTACTATTCAACGTTGGTTAAATTTAGTCGGGATACCCATTCCCGACACACCACGGAACTGCGTCGGCAATTCATTTCTCCCGACGTCGTTAATGCGTCAGATAACCTATAGGACTCTACCGACGTTCTCATCACATCTAGAGAAGGTGTTTCCCGACGATGCGTCGTGGAACTTGTCCCCAACGCCATCTTACATGTGTCGTCTATGCATCGGGAATAGTATTTAAAGTTTTTTTATTTTACATTATTATTATTTTTTTTTTTTTAATTTTTAATTTTTTTTTCCAACTGTAGTTTCTATTCGATTCTACTTTGATTTCGATTTAATTTAAATAAAAAATGAACAACCAAAATAGTAAATAATATATTCAAAGAATATATATATGATTTTTAAATATGTTTTTAGTTTCTAAATCTAATGAGTATATATACACACGTCCATTATGTAATTAAATTTAGGGACATTTTTAAAAATAGCAAAAAAAAATAAAATATTTACAAGTTATAGCAAAATTTTGAATTCTATCAATGATAGTTTTCTATCACTATAGCATATCAATGACTATAAGTGATAGAATTTGCTATAGATTGTAAATATTTTGTAAAATATGCTATTTTTGAAAATTTCCCTTAAATTTAAATGGTGTTATTTCAAAACACATATATAAGTATGGAATTACATTGTTGTACCGCTCATCGTGTAAATACAATAATATTCAGTACTTTTGTATTTCAACAATACAAATTTCATCAATTAAATAAACATTACACATTTAAAATACATATAATAACCTAATATACATTCACTTAATTTTTTCATAGGTTCATCTTAATTATCACCAACTTTCATTCCAACAATCCCAATTAAAATTACAACAATCTCCTCTTCTTCTTCTCGGTCTTCCTCTCTCTCGTTTTTCTTTCTCTTTTCTCTTTTGATTCTGTAAAAGAGGTGGGTTTAAAGAAAGGAGAACATCTGACGCATCCCGAAAACATCGGGAATAGCCACCTATTCTCGACGCCATTAATGATTCGTCGGAATAGGTAACCTTTTTCCCGATGTGTCTGACATCACGTCGGAGGAAGGCAAAACGGTACAATTAATGATTTGCCCCTCCTCTGATGCAACTTTGTGGACGTCGGAAATAGGGAACCCTAAACCCGACGTGTCTGACATTACGTCGGAGGAAGGAAAAATGGTACAATTAATGATTTGTCCCTCCTCCGACACGGAACTGTGGACGTCGGAAGAACGTGCCTATTTTCGACACCTTAAGGGGATGCGTCGGGAATATATACCCTTTTTATCGACATTTTTGGCACCACGTCAGAGGAAATCTAACGGTATAATTAATTATTACGAGTATTCCCGACGTGCATTTGTATGCGTCGGGAAAAATTGCGTCTCCCAACGTGCATTGACATGAGTTGAGGAAAATCAATTTCTATCGACATTTGGTTTCCCGACAATTTTTCGTGCGTCGGAAAATTTCCGATTTCTTGTAGTGTAGAAATTCAAGTTCCCTTATATGAAGCCATAATAATGTATTTGTAGTTATAGTTGACCTCCTCATCTTAGGGTTTTTTAGTTGCTTTAGGTTTATCCCTCTACTTATTGGGCTTGGTTGTATGAGGATTGCACCGGCTTGTTTGCCATTTAGCTAAGGTCAACCTCAGACAGAGCAAGGCCAAGCACAATGATTTGACCAAGGGCGAAGTCATCTCTTAGATCATTTTAGGTTATCGTTTCTACCTCTCCGACTTGAATATTCATGCTATCTTTTCAATTTTGTTGTTCAATATTCTTGTCAAATATAGTTATGTCTTTTGATCCCCAAATCACTCATAATACAGATTACTTTTTTTTTCACTTGTGTTGTTATTTTTTGTGATATATTAAAGAAGAATTGTATAAGTCTAATTAACATCGTTCTTGGGTATACAATTATTTTATCTCTTGGGGATTAACAAACTCATTCTACACAATTGCTAGATTTAGTTCAAAGGCTATGAATGCCTACATATATCTGTTAATATACTTTAAGGTAAAAGGTTGGCATTTGATCATGAGTTAAATTACAAGATATATGTTTCTTTAAAGACACTTTTGTGTCAAATTATTCCAAACCAAGAGAAATATAGAAATAATCAAAATTACTTCATTTGAAATTTGATAGTAATCAAACACACACATGTAAAAAGTTCAAAAATTTTGTACAAATTAATACATATAACTCAAGATGCATACCTATAAATATTTTTTTTCAGTATTTATAAGATAAAAAAAAAATCAACCTTTTCTTAGACATTTAGTCAAATGAATTAAATTTTCACTCTACTTAACATGAAGTCGTGAGGACGTCATGAGATGCGGTAGCAATGAGGTCAAAATGGCCAATTTGAATCTTTGATCGATTATAGACCAAAAGTGATAGAGTGTCGCTTTGGACATGGTGTCAACTTTTCTAAATTATTTAATGATCGATTTTCAATCCACGTGACATAGTGTCAATTTGCATTACACTCCAATACCAAAAATGATATCATTGATCGATTATAGACAAAGCAACGTGTTATTGAATTTCAGGTGATTTATTCGATGCACATCCAATTCAATTTCCAAATGTATTTTAGGCCTTTCACTACGTGGAAATCAAATTTATATATATATATATATAGTAAAATGGTTAGAAAAAATAGTTTTTAAAACAAAGATGTTAGTTTTGAAATGGGAAAATTTTTAGGTTAAAAATAACAATTTGACATATGCTAAACCGTTAACTTTTATACTTTTGTTGACACAAAATACTATAGTTTCTGTTTACTTTGGTAAATTTTTTGTTTTTCAGTATTTGACTGTCATTATATTAAATGCCAAATACAAGATTTTTAATAACAGACAAAACATGTCACCAAAAGAAGTTTTGTTGATGGACAAAAACCATTAAGGAAGGGACATTTGTTAGAATTTTTCTCAAGTCTTTTTTAAGTTTTATTTTGATTCAGTTTTAAAAAAGAAGAAAGTAACCCATCCCTTCGATGTTCGATCTCCTTGTCTCCCTAAAAATTGTGTACTAGCCAACCCCATACCCAAATTCATTTGTACAGCAGCCCTCCATTTGTGAGACTCATCTCCTTCAGTAGGCAATTGAGTGAGAGGTTCGTCGTCATCTCCAGTGAGCAACGACATCATTGTTCCTTGAGCTTTCTTCTTCGACATGACAAAAACAGACCACGATGGATACGCCAATGTAGAACAATATATGAAATTCTTTGTGAATTGGCCTAGAAACTCTTTGGTTTAATGAAACTCATAGTGCCCAAAAAAGAAAGATAAAAGAAAAAAAAAATTAAATTTGCCAAACCTAAAGAAAAAGGTTATTGTTCATGATCTTTGAATGCTATCAATAAGTATGGATCAAAGAGAATAAGTTTTTGTAAATGCAAAACAATTTTCTAGAAGATAAACATTCTACAAAAACCTTTTTTTATTTTTAAAAAAAAAAACATTTAGGGATGAGTAACATGCATGTTTTATTTTCATTATTACCCAGTAAAATCATAATATTGTATAAATTAATAAATGTCAAGATATCTGAACTACATGATTTTTACAAATTAAACTTAGTTAAAAATCACATACCTTGATTATGGTCTTCTAAGGAATTGTGTTTCTTTCCCTTGACCTTCCTTTAGAACTTAATTAGTTTTATGGATGGAAAAGAGTTAACTACTTAAATGAGGCAGTAAGAGAATCAATTGTTCAAATTCTGTTTATAAACATCATTCATTGTTTAATTAGAGCATTATCTTTTTACCGTCTAATAAAATAATGGCCCGAAAAAGATAAAATAGCATATAAAGCATATGGATCACATTAATAATAATATTATATTTGAAATAAATCTAACATAACAACCGTTTCAAAACAGTATTTTAGGTTGCTAAACTTTCTTATGGCTTTTTTTAGTACAACAATTGTGAAAATAATGGATCGAAACCTCTTACCCATAAAATGTCATATCAATTATCGTTAAACTCAACTCACTTTAACAATGTGTAATGTCTTAATTTATGCAGATCGATTTAAAACTTTTAATTGGTTATCCAACCACACATTTAAAATAATGGTGAGCAACTCTAGATAATTCCTTTTCATATGAAGACTACTCCTAAAATAGAATGTGAGCTTATGCTTTGCTTGTTAACATTGGGAAATTGGCAATTGGCCACCCCACCTACCTTCCTAAGTACTTCACCCCTTACCATAATAATTATTTCCTATTTCTAATTATTTCCTCAAGTTCTTAAAAGTAAAATAATAATAATTAAAAAATAAAGAAAAAAAACGAACTTTTTAAATGAAAATGTTGTTAAAAAATCAAGTATTAAAAAGTATATAGTTTTATATTTATTGTCTTTTTCTATTTGTTTCTATATTTATTTATGTTTAATTAAATTATGGATAAATTAAAGAAGCAAGATATAATTTGTACGTAAGTTTAGAAACATGTCACAAATTGAGAGACATGAAATAGGGTATTATTATAAAGTTAATTTATGTGTTTCTTAAAACTAAAAACAAAAAAAAATAGAAATAAAGATATTATCTTATGTTAGATAGATCAGTTAAGAGTTTGTGTCGAATTACCAGCCTAAATTAGGAGTGAAATAGTTCACATTAATAAAGTTAGTGAGAAATTTTGTATATTCTAGTATGAAAATGGCCATTGTTTTAGTTCAAAACATTTTAGAGACATGTACACTTTTGTTTAACCAACTAAATAACAAGACTAATTTTAATTTATATTAAAACAGTGGATATAAAATTGTAAAATAGTTAATAAAAAATTGTGTGTCACATTTTATATAAGAGAGAGGGTGTTAAAAGAAAAGATAAGAATATATGATATGCCGAGTAACAAAAAAAAATTGTGAGGCAAAACTTCTCAATATTCTATTATTGATGAAAAATTATTTGGAGAATATATATATTATTCACAAATAGTATTTCCATATGACTAAGATTAATGTCATCACATGTTTAAGACGACGCAGAGCGGTTGACGTCTTTAAAAGGAGTATTTTAAAACAAAATAAATAATGGATCGTCACCAATCTTTTTTTACAATGTAATTGGACACCGAAATAAAATAAACAGTTTTTAAATAAAATAGTAAAAAATGGTCTGCAAAAACTAGAGTTGAGTTCAGAAGTCATTTAAATTTGTGTATAAGAAAGGTGTTAACATCCCAACAACACTCATTTAGAAAATAGTGACCAAATTTCAAATCTCGAATTGAAAATATTCTTTATTTTTTAAAAAAAAAAACTAATATCTTATTTTACTCCTCATTACTCCAATATTTGAAACAATGATCTCGTAAAACAATTAGAGAGCATTTCGTCAATTAAATAGAAATTAGTCCAATTTTTAAAAATCCCTTTTAAGAGATGTTTTTTAAAAAACATTAATTAAAATCTTTTTTTTTATCAGATCTTGGACTCCCAAAAATGTGATATGATCCCTCACCTCATGAATTCTAAAAAATTAAACTCATAAATTTCATAAATTTAGGATTTCATTTAAGAAAAACAGTATAAAGTTATTAGAAAATATTGATTAGGAAACCTTAGGAAACTATAGATTAAATTCTGAACTTTTGAAAAAATAAATAAAATAATAATAATAACTTTAAAAGAAAAAAAATTTAAATATTTTTTAAAAAAAAAATGTTTTGCTAAAGATTTTAAAACTTATAAAAATTTAAATGAGAAGATTTTAAAATATTGAAAATTTTAATTAAAAATATTTGTAAATTTTAAATAGAAATCAAATTGAGGCTTAATAAGAAAATTAGATAAGAAAGAAACATTATAATAAATTAAGCAAACATAAAATAGGATATTGAGATTTTAATAAAACCATATTAGAGATTAATTTGGAACTTTCAAAGAATCGATTTTCTCCTCTTAAGAACTATAGAAAATCGGACTTCTAAATTTTCTAAGATTCTGTCGTCGGATGTGTCCAAGTTTTATGCGTCTAGTTCTAAGCGATGAAAACCAGATCACGAGATCCCAACATCCTACTCCAGGTGTTCAAATCCTAGGTGACAAGTTCTTGGTTGTATATCTTAGGTGTTCAATTTTCACTATTAGACATTAAGATCAACGCAACTTGCCACGCATCTAACAAACAAACATTCATTCAATTTTTTTTTTTTTTTTGCTTGACGCGTAAATAGCAAAATATTTACAAAATATTATACAATGGACAGTAATAGGTAAAGATGAACTAATCTATGTCTTTCCTGTAATTATAGACACAAATAGTATACTATATTTATTAGGTTATGATTTTTTGTTATATCTTTAAATATTTTTAAAAAAATGTCATTTAAAATATAATTTAAAAAAAAAACATTATATTCATTCTAATATTAATTACTTTCTTGATATGAAATGAAGTAAAAAATTGTTTTGTGTCTTTCTTTCTCAAAAAAAAAAAAAAAAAAAAGAAAAAGAAGAACTTACTTCTTAAGGCTCGTTGTTCCGTAAGAGTGAAGAGAACACATGGTGAAATTCTAAAATTGAAGAAAATAGAAAGTCGACCCAAAATTAAATATTATGTACTTAAACATTTTAATTTTACACCCAAATTACCAACTAACGCCGTATATAATAACTATGTAATAAATAGAATAATATTATTGCACAAAGTACTCAATGCTCACAACTACCAAATTGGAAAAGAAGTCAAAACTTTTATAAGTTAATGATCCAAAGTCCAATTCATCGGCAGTTTTGACCTTTGGACCCATCTCCCCCACTACAAAACACTTCAACTTGTTCACTAACTTTTTCAACAAAATTCTGTCCTCATGAAAATGAAATCTTTCTTTATTCATATAAATTTATTTATATATTTGATTTGGTGAGGTAGAAACTAGGAGTATCCAAGAAAATTGTGTCTATCAACTTTTACATCATCATGTACACGGAGGAAATTTTGTAATTTAGATAAGGAAGGACCTTCGAAACAAATAAAAATACTTCTTGTACTAAAGTTAATTAAAGTCGGATAATTATTGTTGTAAAATGAAGAAGTCAATAGTTTGTATTTTATGTTTGATCATCATCTAGGTATTCTCTTACTTTCATATTTTCTTGTGTAACACTTCAAGTGTTAGGATTTAGACTACAGTTTTGAATCCATATTCGACACCTAATTAATATTACAACATTCTCACATGAGTCTTCGACACTTTTTATACGGACGCATCTTGTTTCCAAGAAAACCTAATATAGTTCATCCATTGAATTTTGACAATTTTTACATGCACACGTCTTGTTTGTCCTTCTCTATTTAGCATGACACTTTGCCACTTTCATAAATTGTACAATTGCATCAATATACTCCTTTGAGAATCTATCTCAAAGTTTAATCCAATCTTTATTTATCGTTGATGCAAAACAAATAAATTGTAATTTTATGTAGTAGTTATGACAAAAAGTTAGAAAACCTTTTTTCTACAAACGTAAAGATACCTTATAAGGTCCTATAATAGTGTGTAACTTTCAAATTTAAAATGTTACTTTAACACAAATGTCGACCTGAAATACATTAAAAATGCTTTAAGAACAATGGATTGGAGCACCATTGTTTATTAAGAACAATAATGGGTTGGGGTTATTGGGTTTGGGTCCAATTTTCGTTCATTATATTCAAAATATTTCTATTAATTTCAAATCAAAAGAGAAATAATCAACTAAGATCATCCAACTCATATTGTATAACAAACAACATCAAGAGCATACTTGAAATTCAAATTCAACGTAACAAAGATCATCATACTCATACTTCATACAAATCTATGACTATCATAACTGTATAATAGTCACAACAATCACTCATAACATATATCTACTCATTATAAAAAATATAAATATATACCTTACAAATTTTTAAAAATAATTATTTAAAATGATGTACCATTTTAACTTAAAACCGTATTTTGTCTTCTCTAGATTAGTTTGTTAAGTATTTTGGGTTTATTTCATTGTGACCTTAAATTTGTAAACTTGAGATTTAGCGCTCATTAAGCTAAGCTATAAAATTTGAGTTTAATTTAGTGGTAATTGATAAGTTTGGACGTTCGATCTTTTATTCTCATGATTATTATTGTATTTAAAAACTAATGAAAAGTTGGTACACAACTTATTTTTATTTCTTAAAAAATATTTTTTTTTTCTCTATTTTTAAAAATGTTTTTCCTCTTCAAACTTAAGAATTCTTAACTCTGTCTATAGACATATATATTAATCAACTCCATACTTAATTAGAATTCAATTAAAGTTAGATATTTTTCAGTCACGAAAGGGTTCTTAAGAAATGTATAGCATCTCTTTCTTTTTCACCTCCCTATTATCATCACATTAAATTTTGATACTTGAAATAATTAATTAAATTAATTTTGAGAGACTCTATTTATTAGTTTTATCGATACTACTAAATTTCTTGAGTAGAGAAACTCTCTTCTCCTACAAGAAATAATTATTGTTTACGGGTGTGTGCTCTAAAAAAGCTGAAACTAAATAATTTGTATGATATGAATAATTGAGACTCATGCAAAGATAGATATTTTTTAGTTTATTTCAATATATGGAAATTAAAAGTACTTTAAATTTAAATATTATTATTGTTTATATCTTAATTTAATGACGGGAAAAAGTTAATTTCTCTCACTCACACTAATTAATTACTTGCATAAAGTGTATCTTTTATACAAATTAAAGAATATTCCATAGAGAAACTCTTCTTCTCTATATAGAAAAATACACTTTCAAACTTCATTAATTATAGTTATTATTAATTACAACGACTTAGAGTACATTTGGATTAAATTAAAAACAAAATGTTTTTCAAGATTATATTTTTTTTTAAACACTTTTTTTAAAATGAGTTTAAATTTAAACACCTACATGTTTTGTTAGATTTTTTTATAAGTGTTTATATGTGAATTTTGTTTGGTTGGTCATATATTAAAAATGTTTATACTTAACTTAAATTACCATAAATGACTACTAAACACTATGACCTAATTTCATAAAAAATACATATATTTTAATTTTTTTCAAAAAAAAAATATACTTTGAAATTAATAGCACATGTCTTGAAACTAATTGTTTTAAAATTTTGAAATTAGTAAAGTTAAAACCAAACATTACTTTTTTTCTTATTAAATTTTTTAGATAATTTTATTTTAAAAGTAAGAAGTATAATATATTTAAATTCATAATCCAGATATTTATTTCTTTTTCTTTTCTTTTGAATAAATAAATAAATAAGAGAAAAGGAAATCAATAATGCTACCAGAAATAAACACGGAACTTGATTTATTGTATTGTTCAAGTAATTATTCAAAATAAAAGAGAAAAAAAAAGAGATATTCTTTCAACAATATTTTATTTTTTTTCAACACCGTAATATTAATAAGATTGGAGAATGGTAATATGGAGGGCGGTTTTGTAATTTTTATATAAGAAAAATTGTCAATTTTCCATTCAATCACCTAAATTTCATTTTCTAAAAATTTGTTTTTAATGATTTCTCTAAAATAAATTAGTTTATAAATGAATTTTTAAAAAATGCATTATTCTAATTTGTCAAACACTACAATTTTTTTCAAAATAGTTTTTTTGACAAAATTAAACACTTCAAAATCTCAACCAAAATTACTTCCTTTGTTAATGAGATATTTCTTCTCCTTTTCTAATTTTTTTCATTCTCGAAATATTAATCTAGGACATTAATTACCATTTTAAAAGTAGATGATATACAATTCTCACAATTGAATGTTGAATTAGATTAATATATTATTCCTAAAAGATTTGATAAACTGTGGATGTCTTTTACCCTGATAAGGAACTCACACACAAACAAAATCTTATGTTTTTTAATTATTACAACATTTGTAGAGATGGAGGAGCAAACCTACTACCCTTTAAATGGAACCTCATATTATTTATTTACTGCTGAACTAAATTTATTTTGGCGAAAAATCTTACATTAAGATGTGAAAGATTAATTTCATGTAATATTTTTTACACTCAAATAGAGATGGATAAGTTAAATTCAATCTTAAGCTTTTGAATTTCATTAAGAAAAATTGTAAACATTATTATCCATATTATAATTAATGACATAGATTTAAATGGGAAAAGGTAGGTTTTTATTTGTATAATTCCAATATCATAAAGAAAGAGCAAACTTCACAACCCCAACTTTTAAATGTGATATTTATTATTATATATCATAATGTTTCATATATTAATTAAAATTAGTTGGTTACAGTTACAAAAATAAAATGGGACATTGGAAATTTAATATTTAGAATGGTGGTGTATGCATTAAATGTGAGATGAACAAAAGTTAAAAAAGAAAATAGTGGAAAAAGAAAAGGAAAAAAAAATAGGACCTTTTAGAAAGCATATAATTAAAAGTGACCATTATGAACATCACCTACTCAGAGAAGAAGAAAACCCACTTGTATATTGTACTCAAATTTTTATGTCTTCTGTTGGACAGCTAAGGTTTCCCTGTTAAATCCCATCCAAACTTCTCTCTCTCATGTAGACAATGTTTTTCATCTGTCGTTGTCGATAAAAATGTCGAGATTTTAATTTTATAGATATGTTGTTTGATGAAACTATCAAATAAAATATACACGTGGATAGATTCCTTATTTTAAAATTTTGTATGAAAATTATAAAAATTATAAAAGAAATACTATTCTTAAGTTTTAGTTTAGTTTTCCGGTTTGGTTTTTGTATTATTTTGATCTTTAAATCTTTAAATTTTGAATTTTTATTTGATCGCTTGAAGTTGAAAATGTTATATTTTTATCCTTGAATTTTTGGTTTGATATTTTTTAGGTTTTAAGCTTGGATGTTTTAAATTTTTACTTTTTGAACTTTTAGTAATTAAGGTTGACTTTGATATTATTTTATGTTAACTTTAATTTTAAATACTTATTTTGGTAAAATTTTATAGTTAATTTTGAGAAAAAGTTAGCGTAACACCCAAGTTCACAATTCGAAATTCGAATCTCCGACATTTTACTACTTAGTAACATCATTCTTACTTGTTTTAAAGGCTAATTAGAGTGAAAGTTATCTCCACAAACCAACACAAGTCTTTTTAGGATGTTTTCTCCTCACTCACATGCATCCTAAGAAAATTCAGCTAAGCACGTTTATCTTTGAAGTATTTATGATTGATTGGTCATCGAAAAGGAAAGTGCATCAGCTTGTTGGTATAGATATTAACTCTTAATTATTCTTTTAAGTCTTTCGTAACCTTATTTTCATATCCTTAGGATCCTTCTCATTCAGATGTGATAGATATTGGATCATTCATGTCCTCCTCCTAAACTCAGAGCACTACTGTTAGTGTAAATTAATTTTTATAATTATCTTAATTGTTTTAAATTTAACTTATAAGCATTAATAATAGTTATTTTTAAATATAGTAAAATGAATCAAAATATTTAAATAATTATATATGTACATAAAAATAGACTATTAAATTTGTCTTTACATATTTCATGATAGACACAAATAGTAGTCTATTGTGGTCTATCACATATTGATTATGATATTTTACTATATTTTATAATTATTTTTAAAAGTTTTATTCTTTATAATTAAATTCCCTTAATATACTAAGTGCATAGAAAGTGAACTCCAAAACTTAAAAAGGTAAAAATCTAAATACGTTGAAAAACATAACATCAAAATAGAAATTAAGTCATCTCAGTAGAAGCATAATAATTTGGAATTTGGGGATTTAGTAGATACTCCAATCAATATGTAGAGATTAAAAATGTTTTTTCTCATAAAAGTTAATTTATTAAAATACTTTATATCAATAAATAAGTGTTTCAACTTTTTAAAAAATGTCAGAATTGTAATAAATTAATAAATATTATGATAAATTCTTAAAAATATGATGCTGAACCAAACTGATGTAAAAGTGCAGATGAGAAAATTAATAGTATGTTTATGAGAAACTCATGGTGGGTTTGAAATAATTAATTAAAAGTATAGAATATTTCTTTTTCTTATAAAATAATATAGTTTGAAAGAAGTGCAATAATTTTATGAAAAGTGCTAAATTATTAAATTGCAAATAGTTTAGAAATTTAATATTTTACCTGAAATTCCATGCTCAGCAATGATTTTTCTGTATATTGTATGCATGTGTATTGTGCTAATTGAATAGACGTTTTCCCACCCCTTCAAGATTGGTAAAAATTACTCTTGAAATATGATTGTAATTTACACAACTATACCCATGAACTTTTGATAATAAAAACTGACTTCTACGAATTAAAATTTGACGAATTTCAAACTTACGTAATTATAAAAGTTATAACAATAATTTTGATAGTAATGGTAAATTTGTAACAATCATTATACTCTTTATTATACTCTTTAAGGGTGTAGTTCTTGCACTTTGTTATGTGTGTTTATGGTTATTCTTGAGGGTGTGGAAAGCACCTTCTCCACATATAATGTTGCAAATATTGTTATTGAGACAAATTTCCTTGATGGAGGTGGTGCACTTTCTCAACAATAGGTCGACTAATCACTCTGAAATATATTTTCTTCACATAGGAGATTAAACATGTAACACAATGAAATCTCAATAATTAAGATTTGGTCCCATTGTTGTTTTACTTTAAATTGATCCCATCAATTCGTTAGGTTTTTTGGCTTTATAAATTTCTTTTCATTTTCAGCTTGCCTTGTTTATCCTTTGTGGTATTTCCTTTTTTGGTTGTTGGCTGTTTATGAAAATCTTGGTTTTATTGTTAGTTGTTAAAAAGATCTTTTTCGATTCTGTTTTTTTATTGGAAGATTTTTATTACCTTCTTATCTTCTATCTTTGACTTGGATATATAGCCTTGTCTATTTTTCGACAGAACCAACTTCGTGCTTATGGTGAGTTTCACTTCATGATTCATTGATTGAGAAGATTTGTGAAAGTTTGGGAGCCTAACAATATTAAAGGTTATAATTCTGAGGTCGTCGGGAGCTTAGACATTGAGTCGCAAGGGTAACGCATAAAGCATATGATTTAGAAGGAGCTTAGATCGAATTCCTTGTTTATACTTCAAGTGGTTTAGGGAGAGCCTTAAACATTTATCTTGCGATGTAATACAAAATAACTAATTCTTGATAAGTTATGTATTTATGAATATTTTGAATCTTAGTAAACGATATTTTCAATTGGGCTTAAGACCCTCCAGAAATAGGTGTCATCAAGATCATATGCCAAGCAAATCTAGGACTGTAGATGTCTATTCTTACTGTTGCTTATCCTATTTACTTTGTCAATAGCTTTGGTGCAAGTTAACACTATGACACTATATTTTCCCAATTGAATACCTAATTCAAAAACGTAAAAACCTTTAAATCTATATATAGCTTGTCAAAAGATTAAAAAAAGAACTGCAAAGGTTTATTTAAGTTTCAAATAATAAAATGCAACATTTAACTTAGATTAAATCTTATGAAATTGAAACTTTAGTATACAATTTATACACCTTACTATTACGTACAAGTAGCTATAAATCTTTTTTCTCACATGTAAAATTTAAGAGCATAATACAAGAATCTAAATTATATATATCTCAAAAGTTTAAATATCAACAATAGTTTTAAAGATGTTTTAAAAGTATGAAAATACTTTTCTTTTGTTTTAAAAAAAAAAACCCATACCTATGTATTTGTCAAAATAAACACAATTGATCAATTAAAATACAACATCGAGAGGTTGAAAAGTTTTATATATGGTATTACTTGACTCGAGTACCACTCTTCTAGTTCACACTACAAACTTATCTCATCAATGATTCGTAGACTTTTCATTAATATCATAGAGTCTCATCATATCTTAATTTTAAAAGCAGGTTGACTTAGAAAGAAAAAGAGAAATTGAATTAGATGATTAATGGCTATTTCAAACCAGAAAAAGAAAAACCATAAAGAAAGGTAACATGGCTACCCTAAAACAGACAAAACAAGGACAGAGCATTTTTGTTAATTTTTGTAGACTTTTAATTAATATTTTGATGTTCATACTTACCCAACTATTCGGTGTCTTTTATTTTTTCAAAACTCATCACCCTATAATTTTAAATTATATATGGATTAATTAAACATCAAAATAACATTCCAGAATATATATACATACATACACACATATATACATATATCCACAAAACATTATAAATTCCAAAATACCTACAAAATACAAATTTATGAATGCTACTAAATAATTGGCTTTATGTAAGTATATGATATGATTTAAATGTTAACTCAAATTTAAACATAACTATGCATTTATCCTTGTATCAATCAATAGCAACATTGTATCAATAGTATGTTTGAGAAAGAGATTCTTTTATCAACTTGATATAAATTAATCTATAGAATCTCAAACTTTTAAGAGCTAAATTCAATAAAATCCAATTGAGAAAACTTAAATGTTAAAGGAAAATGTTTCGCCAATTATGAGCTTACTCTACGTGGTGACGAAAAAATGTTATTTCTTTGTTTGTGTTGTTTCACAAGAAGTTATAAAAGATAAAAATAAATAAATAAGAAAACATATGATTCACATGTATTGTGATAGATATCTACAAAGTTGAGCTCTCAAACTTAGGTAGCTTTTAAAATTCAACACCCCAACATACTAACGTGTAGAAATTTAACACCATAAGGATTTAAAATTAAAGCCAAGCATGCTAATAAATCTTAGAAATAGGGAAAATAAACACTACAGCAAATGTGACAATACATTGGAATTTTATCCAAAACAATGAATTCACAATGAAAATTGAGGTAAATGGAGATTAATCAGGAAAGAACTGAAGGTAGCAAACGGAAAGGAGTTGTCAATTGCAACTAGGCTTTAGCTCTTATGCTTTCTTCAAAGGCCAACTTGGGTCGATTGTCGTTGATCCCAACCTAATGGATCTAATGTGTAATGATCGAGATGTGTATGGACGAAAGATAAGGTCAAAAAATGCAACCACATATACCGTTAACAAGTACTAATATGAAACTATTTCAAGTATTGTTTACTGACAAGACTATTTATGAAACTCTAAAAAAACGGGTTTTTAATGTAAACCAATAAAGTGAGTGGTTTCAAGATTGTTTGCAAACAATAAAGATAAACAAAACTAGGAAACATGGAATTCAAGTCACGGACTCATTGCCTTAAGTTGCAATCACATCAACCTATTTGTTTCTTATGAAACGAGAACTTCTATTTAGCATTGTTTTCAAATACCCTTGGAAGCCTAAGTAATTAGTCCTTTATTTTTATAGCTAATTACTAATTAGATTTTAGATAGTTTTATGTGATCTCTTGATCCAATGATGTGCCATGTGCCTAAGGTCTCCTATTTCTAGGCTCCTAGTCTTCTATGTTATAAAATTCAATTAAGAAGAGTAAATGCTTCTCACTATTGAGATTTTCTTTGGAGTTAATAAAAGAATCGGTTAAGGATAATGTAGAGTCTGAAAGTGTATCGAGATAGAAGCCAAGTAAATCAGCTCCTCTTCAAAAGGCATTTGAAGAAAGCCAAGCAGCAACAGGAATTGAACAGCGATAGAGATCTACAAAAGAGGATAAATCAAAAGACATTGAGATTTTAGGCAATAATCTCCAGAAACAAAGCCGATCAAGACTGCTGTATTTTCCGATAATTCGAGACATCTGAGAAAAAGAAACAAGATGAAAAATAAAAAAATAAAACAAAAAATTAAGGATGACAAAAAAATACAAATAAAGAAAGAAAAGTGAAAATTAAAAATAAAAAATAAGGGAGAAGAAGATCATTTCTCTCTATTCATATATTCAAATGAATAGAGGCGATTTTACAAAAAGAAATATTGGTGAGAGCATTTTTTGATAAACAAAAATGGTTTCACGAGCAAAGGAGACCTTCACTCACACATTGTCAAAAATATTATATGATTACATTTCATAATACTACGTAACCATATGGACCTAAAAAAATTTAAACAAGTGTCAAAAAATGGTTTCAAATGTAGAACTAATCGTAAAGTAAAAAACTAGAAACTCAAAAAAAAGATTACTCAAGGGAATAAACAGCTGCCAATCAAGAAGGACTAATGTCATAAAACAGAGACATTATATCTCAGCGGTCTGAAGCCAATAAACTTACAAGCTCCGGTTAATACTTCTAAGACGGATTTAACGTTTCCACCACATGTTGACTATACCATCTACAATTGACTTAATACGTTCTCCCCATGGTTTTGTTTCAGTTGCTGTATGTTGAGCCTCATCCACTGTCCTATTCTCAATGTTCTCCCTGGCAAAATTAGATTTCAGTTATCTAATATTAATCACCCAACAATACACACTTAATAGCACTTTTAAGAATAGTAATTAAGTGTATAATAACATTTTCAAAGAATTGCAAATATAGCAATTATAGACTTTATCGCTGATAAAAAACTATTCATGATAGACTCATTCACTCCTACCAATGATATGGTCTATTATCGATATCCTCCGAGCGTTGGATCTAAATTTTGCTATATTACCAAATAATTTTACATTGTGTTATATCTAGTAATACATTAGGCTTGATTGTTGGTGGATTATTTTATTAGCTTAATTGGGACTAAACGATTGGCACATCAAGGAAACCAAAACGAGAAGTTTTTTTGTAGAATATCCATATAATCCAATATGTATAAGGTCAACAAACCTGTGTAATTTAGGAGAACTCTGAACTTGTTGCTCTTTACCGTATGAACCTTCTTCATGCTTCAGCTCTTCAGATGAAGATCTACTTTCAAGGTGAACATCAGAAACCGCATTTCGTTCATTTTTTAGTGCACGGCTTTTAGTAGAAAAATGTTCAGAAATGTCAAGCTTCTTATCATCATCATATGGTTTCTTATGAGAAGAAATAACGTCCTCAGAGTCCTCTAAAAAATTGCTTCTCATTGGAAGGACAGAATGGCTAACCTGTGTTCAATTACAAAATAATTAACTGAAAGATCTAACACTGGAGACCTTCAACAAGTGTTAAGGTTTGTGATTGAATAAAATGAATGATAGAATTCCCTTTAAAATTATTGTTATATGGTTGTGTGAGATAGAAGACAGTTTGAATCATTTCCATCATAATTCTGGACTAGATCAAAAATGAAAACTGCTATACTTAATTCAGAAAAAAGAGTTTCCTTGATTAGATAAACAAACATATACGTAAATATTTTGATCCAATAACTCCCTCATTTTGTCGCTGATTTCTACAAAAAAGCACACATTGTAGTTCCGTACTTCCAATGAAATTACTTTACGAGGGAAAAAAATTCCAATAGTTTCTTTGGACAGACTAACATGTTCAATTGTAACCTTATTTTCCATTTTTTTAAATATACCACTTAGGTGGAAAAACAACCAAACGGCGAGATAGCTTCTAGAGGTCTTCTTGCAACCTTTTTTATGTACCCTGTAACACCATTAACGAAGAAAATCCACCAAAAAGGTCCTGAACTAGATCAACCTAGCCTTACAACTTTCTCAAGAGAACATTGTAAATTCCATATTCAGTAGAAATACTTGTAATGATTATGATAGACAAAATTTACGAGTTGCAAGCTTACATCATCATCAGCAGACAATATCTTCTCAGCACAAGAGGACTTTCGCAATTCAGATGCTGCTTCCAAATGTTTTCCACCAGCATTAGGCCTCTCTGCATCATGAATAATCATCCAATGGGAATTAGTTCTTGTCATTGAACTCAAAGAAACAGTATACTCAATTTATTACAAATGTGGTCCTAAGCTCTAAAGAAAAGGAGAGGAGAAAGTCTTGTGACAATGAGAAGTAAATTTTGCAGGAAAAAAAGGCCAAAAAAAAAAAGCAAAGTCATAAAAATGTAAGCCAGTACTCAACATTATCATTAAATAAAAGTATTCAAGAAAAACATCAGTTCTTAATGAATCATTCTCTTGATAAAATCAGTAATCCCCAAATTTAAGTCGTTTAAAAATGCAAGGATGAAGGAACGGGGTGAATAGCATAAAACAAGTTAGTTTATGGTGGGAGAGCTGTCTTTGTACCAAAAGGTAGTGTGGAAAGTCATACGGGTGGTTTGTATGAGGGAAGTATAGAAGTGAAGATGTAGGTTGCCACTTATCAATTGGTACCAGAGATGAAATAGTGTGGGATGACGTAAAATAAGTATGTTGGAATTAACCTACGGGAGAAATTGAGACCTCTCAAAGAGTTCAAGAATTTTACCTTCCTTTAACAATAATTAGGTTATAATACATTTTAATTTTATTTTACTACATTAGTAGCCCCTTATCAATCAGTATCGGAGCTATATCCTAAATTTTTAGGAAGAAGATCTTGAAATCACTAGAGGTTGGAAGTAGCAGTAGGAGAGATGCAGAAAATTCCAGCAACAGATGAAAATATAGCTGCATTTTGCGGAGTAGAAGTCAAGTGCTGAAAAAGGGTGTCTTACATGCACAGAACTTCTTTTGTTAGTAAGAATCCGAGTTTGCATTGAGTAATATGAAAGAAAGTACAAAGTATACAAATAACAAGCTTGCGAAGGAATCCCACAACTAATTATAGGATGAAATTTCAGTCCAAAATAATTAAACCCACGTGGAAACACCTAACAAAATTCTTTGTGGCTGTAAAAGGAAAAGGACCAATGGATTCAGAGAAAGGAGGTGAAGCCAAAGGAGGTATCAAAAATGAGGGGAGAAAACTTCCAACTATTCTAAGGAAGCTACAATTACCTCCCTTTCATGGCAGAAATCTTCGTGAACGAAATTTTTAAGAGAAGCAAACTTTTGGAGCAAACTGATCAGAATGGATGAGATGGAAGTCTTTATGTTGAATATGGCAAGAGAAATGTTGGTAGGTTTAAGGGATCAAGCAGAGACCCCTCCTTACTTGGTAAGACTTCAAGAGTTCAAGATCACATTGATTTTTCCATGTCTCCTCGATTTCCTTACTCCGTTGTTTTTCCTTTGCTTAATGTAGGTTGAACCATAATTTTGATATTTGCCTTTTCCATTTCTTCTAAACCACAGAACAGGTTTTCCACTCCTCAAATTAAGGAAGCAGACTCTTCGCTGCCCAAGATAAAGCTCTGGTAAGTCTCAAGGAACTTTCTTTGCAGTAGTATGGAAAATATAAAGAGAAGAAATTTTCCATAGCTCTTTGAGAGGCTTGTAGAGCGGCTACTAGAGAACTCTCCAGGCCAAAACTCTATTGACAAATCTAATATCCTTTGCATCTTTCCTAGCCTGATAAATATCCCGCTAAATGTTGCAAGAATGGTAGCCATTCAATTAGCCTGCCTCATGCTTTCCTTCCGTAATCCTAATATCACAGTACATCACTCTTTCTACTACTTCAGTTATTTTCAATATTCTCATAACCCTCATAAATGATGTGACAATTTTTTAACTTTTTATTCAGTATTTCCTTTAAAATATTAGTGATAGAAGTAGTAAACCAACTCAACGCCATTATCATTAAATATACAACTGAAATGTATATTTTTTTAAGATATGGTAAATCGATGGAGGCATAAGTCTCTTATGATCTAAATAAGGCAAGAGACTCAATGTGAAAAAAATTGAGCCTCATTCTTCGGACCCAAAAACCTTTTAAGAACTGAATATATTTCTAGTAGAAATTTCACCTTCAGTTAAGCTTCCATTATTTTTGATTTCTGTTTCTTGAAACGACTTTTTACTTCTACCCTTTAAGGACGACATTGAAGATTCACTCTGAAGCTCTTGAAGGATTTTCCTAACAACATAGTAAGAGCCACCTACTTCTTTACAAGTATTTGCTGCCGAAGGGAACTTCCCAGTATTTGATGCCTTATACCTGCAGAACGAGTAATGAAGTATTCACCGACCACAGATTAACAAGAAAGTGTAACATGCATTTAACAAACTTGTTCACCTGCAGACAACAAAAAGAGTAACAAAACAGAAACAAATTCATTATAGCTTCAAATTGACGCAAAAAAAGAAGCTTGTTACAGAGGGTGCATTAGAACTTTCAAAAGCTATCAAATTTTCATTCATTTGTTACTTTTCTCAGGTTCCATAATCAGTAAGAGGAATGGATACCTTCAGCAACAGAAGAATAATAGGAACACATTCTAATTCCTTGAAGTAATCAGTGATAATAAACGCAATACACATTTTTTTCATGATCATTTTCTTAATTACTAAAATCAGAACTATTCACTCAGTAAAAAGAATAATACACAACATACTTCAACCATTTGCAACAGTTCAGAGAAGTGAAATCAACCGAGAACAAATTTTAAATGAGGACAAAACAAGAAAGTACTTGTGCACAAAAGATTCGACCATCGCTCGCCTTTCTTCTTTAGAGACACGTTTACGATCCTTCTCAGGACGGGGTATATCTGAAGCAACAGACGGAACATAGGATCTTCCTCGCCACCATGTATTTGAGTTAGGTACAAAATTGTCAAGCTCTTTCCTGCTGAACGCTGCAAAAAGATGAAGATTAACTGAAAACCGAATGCCTCCATTAAAATAAGAGGATTTGAAGAACTATGAGAAGGAGAAAGAGAGAAAGAGAGAAGGAGAGGGTTTGTACCTGATTTTAAGCCGGAAGTTAAGTGGTCAGTAGAACTGTAGGAGTGTAATCGTCTAGTTGGAAGAAGCTTAATCCTCATTTTCACTATAGATTGATGTTCTTCAGTTCATCGGAGAAGAAGGAAGCGGAGGGAAAACCGTCTCCCCAGGGTTTTAGGGTATTTCCTAATTCCAATTTTAGTTTCGAACGTTTTTTTATTTTTTTTTAATAGTGAAATTTTAATTTGAAAAAAGAAATAGTAAAAATAAAACTTGGATTAATTAAAATAAAATATAACTTGCTATATTTTATAAATATTTTTAATATTTTTACTATTTTTAAAATGTTTAAAAAAAAAGATTGAATTTAGAGTTTTAGAATTTGTATTGTGGTTTTAATAACTAAAGAGTTTCTAATTTGTTTGAAGTTTTAATAGCATACATGTTATTAGCTACTCGTATTTGAATTTAAGTTTACTTTGTTGTGTTGATGGTAGGAAATATATGGTTTATGAAAGCTAAGGAAAATGGGGTTTAGGGTTTAGTTTTGGATCGTGCTATTCAAAAATAATAATAACAATTTACGTAGTAATTTTACAAATTTGTTCATGTGACGTTTGTGGTTATGTTGGACAAAATTATATTGGATTCTTTGAAAACATACAAGTTTGGATTTATATCGTAGGTGGAATATCCCAAAATGTAAGTGTATGATAACGACTATTAATGGGTCATGTTGCATGGTTGGCACAAAAAACATGTACGACATGACCACATTCTCCAACCCAGTTAAACGATATGAGAAAAAATATTATATTTGATATGGAGCAACAAAATAGTCAAGTCCACTTAACACAAGAAAAAAAGTTCATAAACATTCGTTCAAATCCTCTATTTGATAGATATGTTTGACAACTTTCTTCTGAAAGATGAAATAATCAAGTTGCGGAAGTAATTGGACCAAATATCACTTTAACTGCATCAATTTTAAAGATTAAACACGCATTGAAAACTCACAAAAAATAAACTATTAGAGTTCATATCTTTGTAGCTCAAATTCACCATGAATTGAAGTTGTTGTTGATCTCAAATTCTTCAAGAACCACCATCAAAATCTTTTCCACTATTCATAAAACTTAGAACTTGATTGTGGGATCAAATTTGTTATCAATTTGGGGAATATTTTAGTATAAAAGAGTTCCTAATCAGCAAGAAGTATTTTCTAGCAAAATTCTCAACATCAAAGAGCGTTTAACCTCATCAAAACTCATATATTAATAGTCAAAACTTTTGGTTACAACAAAACCGGAACCGATCGACCATGTCGCTTCATCTAACTGACCTACTTCGATTCGATTGGTTTTGATCAATCGTTTCGGTTTTCAACCTACCATACTCACCTCTAGTCAAAAGTTGTACAAATCAATTTGACACTTAATGCACGCATCAAAGTGAAATTTGTGGAGAGATTAGTGAATAACACCTATCGGAGTAAGCAGCTTGGGTTGGAAAAGCAACTAACAAAAGTCAGTTTATTCATTTTTACTCTCAAAGCCAACATTTCTTAAATTTTCAATTTTTTTATTTAATTAAATAGTTTTATAAGTAATTTACAAAAACACATTTTGATTAAATAATATAAAGTATTAATTAATTAATTAAAATTTAATATTAAACTATTATTTTAATCACCCATTCCAATCAATTTGATTGACCTAATTGAATCTCTATTCAGATTACTGATATTCAAAATCTTGTTTAAATTTCATTTCTTTCTCAATTTGTAATCGTCAACCATATCAAATATTATTAACAATTTATTTTCTAAATAAATCCAAACAATTTGAATGTCTCGATCACATTGTTCTAAGTTTATTCCGTAATGAGCTAGTGAAGAGACCTAATACACCTATAAATTATGAGTTCCAACGATCCGAGATTAACCGGTCAAACTCTTTAATCTAGTCAATTAACATTAGTTAACTAACGAGATTGTCCACTATGTAACTCATAGTCGCACTCTCTCACTATATATATATATATATATTTGTGTCCACCTGATATAACCATAATCAGTAAGTTGACGCATCGCAGATTGTTCGTATTGCCAACTGGGTCAAAATATCGTTTTACCTTTAAAATTACATATTATTTCTTAAATCTCACAAATCATCTAATAAACAGTTAGATTTATAATCTAACTATTATGCCAGGTACAACCTTATACAATCTCAATTTATCGAAAATATCTTAATAACATTTTATTGAATTCATAATATAACAAATTATGACTTTTAAGACGTAAAACTCAACCTTGTCTACCTTCCAAGCTCCAGTTCATGGTGTTTTTTAACTTTGTCGTGATACAAGTTCCTGTTTCGGATTAGTTTAGAGAAAGAATGTTTCCCCAGAAATCATTTTCATTTAAATACTTTTGATAAACTTTGTCGAGGAAAAAATTTTGTTTTTATAGCAGTGAACTTTTTTTTTGTTGGTGGTGAAATGACTTTTATGAATAACAACCATGTTGATAAATTTTACAGAATTGTTCTGTAAAACAATTAATTTGTTGAGAATTTAATTTGTAATTAAGTATGATTAATTTAATGACGTGATGAGGGCATAAGAGTAATTGACACTAACAGCTCTTAGAATGCTTACATTACTTTCATCATCAAAGGTAAATTGAAAAAAAAAAAAACAAAATTACCGCACAACAGAATATTTAAAATAAAAATCCATGTACTGAAAAATAGCCATTAAATTATGAAATAAAAATTGGATAGAAAAGAAGTAATAAATCAACTACACATTTCAAGATCCTCTACACCAGCTGCCCCATCCATTTTCTAGTTAGAAATAGATTATAAATGAATGTACACTCCATTGAATCAAGGATGGAACTACATTTCTTTTCATAACTTGTAAACAACAACATTGTTTATTTTCTCTATCAAATAAAATGTGCGCATACCTTTACAGGTTACACAGGAATAGGATCTGCCAAAGACTCGGGTGCAGCACCACTGCTGCCGTTGAGAACCGTGACGTTTCCATCGGAATCGACATCCACAATAACAGAGTCGCCCTCCTTGATCTCCCTAGCCAGCATCTTCTCAGCCATGCTGTCCTCCAAAAGTCTCATGATTGCCCTTCTCAATGGTCTAGCACCATAGCTCGGGTTGTATCCTTCATCAACTACCCTATCTCTGAATCTTTCCGTAACTTGAAGATCAATTTCTTTTCCTTTTAGTCTATCAAATACCTCCTTCAGCATTATATCCGCAATCTCCTTCACCTCTAGTTTTGTGAGCTGACGGAACACAATCATCTCGTCCAACCTGTTCAAGAACTCAGGCCTGAAGTATTGTTTCAGTTCCTCTGTCACCAAGCTCTTGATGCGGGTATAACTACTGTCCTTCTCATCGTAATCAAGGTCGAACCCCATTCTGCGACCTCCCTTCTCTATTACACTGCTTCCCACGTTTGATGTCATTATCAAAAGTGTATTCTTGAAGTCTACTGTTCTGCCCTTGCTATCTGTCAACCTTCCATCCTCTAGAATTTGAAGCATCATGTTGAACACATCAGGATGAGCCTTTTCAATCTCATCAAAGAGAACCACTGTGTACGGACGACGACGAACAGCCTCGGTTAATTGACCGCCCTCTGTGTAACCAACATAACCAGGGGGCGAACCAATGAGCTTGGAAACAGTATGTCTTTCCATAAATTCACTCATATCGAGACGAATCATTGCTTCTTCAGAACCAAAATAGTAAGCAGCCAATGCTTTTGCTAACTCAGATTTACCCACACCAGTTGGACCTGAAAATATAAAGCTGGCAATGGGACGATTGGGATTCTTGAGCCCAACACGAGCTCGGCGTATGGCACGGCTGATGGCTTTAACTGCTTCATCTTGACCAATGACCCTCCTATGAAGAGTCTCTTCCATTTTGAGCAGGCGGTCAGATTCATCAGTGGATACTTTCTCGACAGGAATGCCGGTCCAGGAGGAGACAATATGCTGAATATCAACTTCAGTCACAACAGGGCCTACATCTCCTGCCTCACTTTCTGCCTTGCTCATCTCCTTGCCCTTGTCGATTAGGGCTGAGATCTTAGCCTTAAGTTCCATTTCTCTATCACGCAATTCTCCAGCCTGTTTTTCAAGTAAAAGTTCACTTAAGTTTCATTCGCTAGAACTGAATCAGCTACTAAAATGTCATGGAAATACAAAAGTTTAGATTTTTCTACCACTTGATCATTCATATGAAAACCCAGATAAAAAGAACACCAACATGTGGTTCCAGGAAACTGAACAATAAAATGCTGTTAGGAGAAAAATAAAAGAGAACAAAATTACCTTCTCGAAATCTTGACTCCGAACAGCATCATTCTTCTCCTTCGTGATCTGCCTGAGCTCTTTCTCAACCTCCTTAGCTTCCTCAGGTAGCTGTAAATAGCATTAAAAATGTAGCAAAATCATGTAGAAAAATGGTTGGATTGGAGAGGTCACAAGAATTACACAAACATACCTGAGCATGACGGAGGCGAACCCTGGACCCTGCTTCATCAATCAAGTCGATTGCCTTGTCTGGCAAGAATCGATCACTGAAATTTACACATACCCATTAACCAATTATTCTTAAGCACAGACATGACAAGGCAGTCTATACACACATCAACTATCATAATACATACAAAGTGCCTGGGTAATAGCTTGGACACGTTATGCTTACGTAATCTACTCAAAGATGTGGTCTTCAATGTTATCAAATATTTATCCAACCGTCTATTACAAGGTAGAACAAGTGGATATTAAACATCACGGGGTTTCTCTCTCCACAACTTTCAAGGCAATGATAGCATACTTAATGTACTTTCAGGGGGAGAGAAAAACAAAAAAGAGCATACCTAATGTACTGATATGACAGCTGCGCAGCAGCTTCTAATGCTTCATCAGTGTAACGAAGTTTGTGGTGGATTTCATAGCGCTCCCTAAGGCCTTTCAAAATCTGTATCGTTTCATCCACAGATGGTTCTGGCACCTTAACTGGCTGAAATCGCCGTTCTAGGGCTGGATCCTTCTCAATATGTTTTCTGTATTCATCCAAGGTCGTCGCACCAATGCACTGTAAAAAATAGAGAACCAGACAATTAGGCAGAGCAGATAGCAAAGAACTAACACATGTAACATAACATTTTAAGAATTACATGGATTGAAAGGTACCAGCCTGTATTGTTCTAAACTTTATAAGCATGTGTTATCCTATATTTTGAAACAATTGTATTTTGCGTCACCTTTTGTCGTGACAGATATATATCTCTTCTTTGAGTAGAATCATCATTAAAATACAATTGGTTGACAAAAATTGAGATGATATCCATGTGGGTAGCTTTGGTTCGAAAAGAGTTATGTTTGCGTGAACCCTAAAAATGTTGATTAACCACGACTCCTTTTATTAACCGAGAGTGGAAGGTTTTCATCCAATAGCTTCCTTTTCTGATTTTACACTGCCCAGGACTGCAAATTATTTTGGCCTTATTTTGTTGGGAGTGTTCGGTCTTTTATCACAGAAAATTGTTAGGTTGCCATACATTATTTTTTTCTTTTACTAACCTAGAGTGGAAGCTCTTCATGCAATAGCTTCCATAATCATAGCCTCTTAGTTGTTTTGGACT